>JAOTQQ010000079.1:830586-846333 GCA_026546715.1 Gallinago undulata | reverse complement strand
TGAACCCCTCCAGGGATGGGGCAGCCACAGCTTCTCGGGGCAACCTGGGCCAGGCTCTCACCACCCTCACACCAAAGGGTGATGATCTCAACTTCCCCAGGAGCAGAGGGACCAAAAGACTTACTAAAGCCACCTCACAACTGCTGGAGCTTATGCCAAGAGCTGATCAGCCCCGAGTGCTCTCCAAGTGCAGGGAATAGGAAGCTTTGAAGTCACCCACACGGCGCATTCATCCTACGTTTTTACCATGGGAAAAAAAGAAACAAACTTTTTTTTAGAAGTTTTTTCTCAGATTTTTTTTTTACTTCAAATTTACCAAAAAAAAAAACCCCAATCTTTTAAAAGTAATTAAAAGCAGCCCCTATTTCTATTAAAAGATGCCTTTAGACTTCACGCGAGAATGTTAATTCTGGCTCTTAGTCCTTCAGAGTCTGTTATTTTTCTCCAGAGACGGCCACAGGACTCAGCTGCTCAGGAGGCTCTGTGCCCAACACCTCTCCAGCAGCAGAACCTAGCAAGTTCCATCACCCACGTCCTTTGTGGCTTCACGCAGCCTGATCATCCTGAAAGGCTCAACACACCTCTCCCCGTGGAGTCAGACTCTATAAGGAGATCAGATTGTTAGGAGAGAGGGGCTTAATTACACCACATCGTTTAGGATGTGTTTACCTCGTTACCACCCAGGCAGGGCAATCGGTTAAAGAAGAGGGAAAACCCATTTTTTCTGGCTCCAGAACGAAGCAAACTCCTGTTACTCAGATGCTTAACACACCAAAGGCTTCTCAGAGAGGCGTCCACCAGAGGGAAAACACAAGTGGCTCCAGGAGATGCGTCCCTTGTGCCCCCATTAATGCCCCAGGAACCCCAGCTTCCAACGTTTTGGGGTCCTGGGGGCGTATTTCATATATTGCTGTTAAAGCTGGTCACGGCCCCCGAGGAGGAGAACTGAGATCAAATAGAGTGTGACAGGTAAAGGGCACGGGGAAGAGGCGGTGGAAGCACCTGCTGCGGGGGGAACGCGCTCACCGTGTCCGAAACCCTTTCCCTGCCACGCAGAAGGATGGCTCCCCCACGGCAGGATTTTCCGAGCACTCCACGCTACTGGATGGGGGAAAAAAAATAAAATAAAACCCATCATTTTACTTCTGTGAAGTATAAGCACTGCTTTACCCTTGGTTTCTGTGCTTTCTGCCTCACCCTCATCAGGACCCCCGAACCGAGGGCAAGAGAAAACCCAGATCACAGGTATCCTCTCCATAGTTGAAATAACAAATCCTTAACACATCTGTTTTTTACCAGACACTTTTACCAAGATATCACACAAGAAATTCATTGTAGGAAAAGCAGATGAAAACAATACTAAAAAAAACTTGGAGGTCAAATTTATACCATATATTAATTTTACCTAATCAAACTCAGTTCAGTCAAAGTATACCCAAATAAAATGTAACAAGAGGAAGACGGCCACAGCTATTCCTTCAGTGTCCTTGGCTGGGCAAGTGACTTGAGCCTCAGCTCTCAGCCGAGCCCCCATCACCTATGTTGTGTCTCTAACGCTCATTAAGGACACCACCACCTTCCCACACAGTGTGACAGCCACCGTGCTCTCCTTGCATGCCCCCCAGCTCCACCATCAGGGAAATCTGCTGCAAGGAAGCTCCGAGAACAACTGCCAGTAGATTTACTGCAAATCCCACAGATTCGGTGCTAGAGGCCGTCATCAGACCATCTGGAAAAAGCAGCTAAGACTGGGCATGATCTAATATGCAAAGAGAAGTAAAGTGGGTGTCTGTCTTTAACGACAGAACACGTTTTGATCAAGAGCCCACCAGTGAAGAACCTCAGGTAGAATCACCGAATGCTATGGGGTTGGAAGGGTCCTCTGGAGATCGCCCAGTCCAACCCATGCCAGAGCAGGGCCACCCAGAGCAGGTCCCATGGGAACATGTCTGGGGGGGTTTGAATGTCTCCAGAGAAGGAGACTCCACCACCTCTCTGGGCAGCCTCTGCCAGTTCCCTACCACTCTCACAGTAAAGAAGTTCCTCCTCATGTTTAGAAAA
Source organism: Gallinago undulata (assembly GCA_026546715.1). Taxonomy (NCBI): domain Eukaryota; kingdom Metazoa; phylum Chordata; class Aves; order Charadriiformes; family Scolopacidae; genus Gallinago; species Gallinago undulata. Next base: position 844,272 of record JAOTQQ010000079.1, on the reverse strand, counting down.
GGCAGTTTTTCAGACCTGAAGAATTGCACCTTATCTTTGTCCTGGAGGGAACCTATCCATCTTTTAATTACAGCTTTCTGAGTCAACAAAGCCCATCCATCTTGTAATTGCAGCCCTTTAAGTCAACATGCCCTTCGCCCCCCAGCTCTTATTTTTCCAAAGGCTTCCCAGCCTGTGGGACATCTCCCCCGTTACAGCTCCTTTATCCCACGACAGGGAGATGTTGCTTAAAACTGCTCTCCTCCTGGAGATGGAGCTCGTCTGATGGAAGCAGCCCCCTGCGCTGTGTATTACATCAGTTCATCGCAGTGACAGAAGGAAAGACATTTAATTTACCCCTCTCAAACAAGTGCCACTTCTTCAGAGCTTCTCCAAGAAGCAGGAGAAGCCCAGAGCTGGCTGGCAGCTGGGCAGAGCTGACAGGTCGAGCCACGTCGCTGCGGGATGCTCATCACGCACGTGGCCTTGAACAAATACCCCACCACCTACCAACAGAGACAGAGAACAAAGAAAAAAAAAGGTTATTAGTTGAAGGAAGAGCTGAAGGTGGACGTGTTCCATCCCGTGTGTTAACGGTGCTGCTGCTTCTGAACAGCCACGTAGAAATTCGAAAACTCAATATGGGAAACAGAAAAAGGGAATATAAAAGCACACAGGAATACCCAGGAAGATGGGAAATGCAGGATTACCACTCAGAAAAATAAGGTTTCCACCCAAGCCTTAGTGGTACTTATGTTGCTGACCTCGAGCTGAGCACCAACAGGACAAGCTCTGTCATATAAATACAAATATAAAAATAGCACAAACAGGAGACCTTCCCAAGGTCTCTGGCTTCAGCAACACCTTAGTGATGCTAAAACATCCCCGCTTCCCGGGTTCCAGAGCAAAACCAGCTGGGTTTCCCAAAGATTTCCTGATGATGCTTATGTTGATGAGGAGTTTTCCCTTCTTCAGCTTTCTTTTCCCTACAAAGCTGACATTTTGTGCTGCTTTAACCCAGGAAAACATAAAGGGTTTCTTCAGAGTTATTTGATGGATTTTATTTCCCACACACACATACACTGTTCTCTGGTAGGAACATGTGATCTTTCCTTCAGAAAGGATGCACGTCTACAGGCAATACAGAGAAATGCCAAATGGTAAACTTAAATACAGGTCTACTCCCCCAAAACCTGAAATTAAGCTATTGTTATTACACCGTTCAAGGAATCGAATGACTACTAACCATAATTTAGCTAAGATCAAGTGTAAAATCAGTTTAATAATATCCGATACGTCCTCTATCTGGGAGATTATATCCTGCATTTGCAGGGCATTGACTCAATAATCTAATAGGTCTTTTCCATCTCTGACTTCTATTAGCCTATGAATTATAACAAAAGGACCATTAGGCAAACCATAATTGTGGAAACAGCCTTTGACACATGAGACTAACTACTGCCATGGTACAGAAAAAACCCTAAAATTAAAACATGGACAGACAATTGCCAGTAAAGCTTTCCCTTTATCCGAGTGTTAAGTTGCTTGATTAAAATCACGAAAAAACCTCACTGAAGTTGCAGAGGAGGCACTTTTTCTCCCCATCTTGTCAGGAAAAGAAAAACCAGCCTATTTTGACAGCAAATGCTGTTCTGTCCCTGAAGGAGGGACTGGAGGGTTATGTGGGTGCTTGTCCGCACCGAGGCTGGCAGCCAGCCTGGGCTCACACGTCCCTCCACGAGCTTCACCTGGGGAAGAAAAACAACCAAACCACCAACCCAAAAAAAGGCAGAAAGCATGCAGCCAGGGCTCACTGTGTGTGAAAGAGCTGGAAAATGCAGCCATCCTCTGCCAGCTGGGTCTGTCACACATCCCTGCGAAGGAGGTCATCGGCTTCGCAAACACCTCAGAGAAAAAGATGAGTTAACAAATGAAGTCACGCATTTTAATACGTTTGCAGGGAATGTAAACTTCACCGGAGCCCGGCCGCGGGGACACCTGCAAAGAGGATCAGAAAAAAAAAAAAAAAAAAAATCGAAAAAAAAAAAATCAGATTTCAGCTCCCCTCTGCCAGGGCTCGTTTGGATTCCTGGATTTCTCCCCGTCGCTGTGTCAGCAGGGCCAAGGCAAGAGAGAAGGGCTGTGATGGGGAGGAGTTATTTCTCCTGAGCATCCTCCCCTCCCCTCTATGGCCCCATGGCCAGCTCGGTCCTCCCTCAAGCAGGACCACCGTGTCCTGGAGACATCAACCAAAGACCTGTGTTGGGTGGGTGAAGAGCTGTGCTCATTCCAGAGCTCTTCACTGACTGGGATGGTGGTCACCCCGCACAGGATGGTGACCAACCCCATCATGGCAGGGATGTCACCCCTCCGTTCAGAGAAAGGGTTAGAGGAGCACAAAGGCATTTGGTACCAGCAAAGCCCCGTTGACACTGGAAAGGAACCATCACTTCCCACAAAAATCACAGCTTTCACTTTTCTGTGAAATTTCTCCAGCTTAATTAATAAGTTTGGGTTTTTTTACATGAATGACTGTTCCTTCTTTTCTTTTTTTTCCCCCAGTTACCTTCTAATCAAACGGTCTGTGCAAAACATTCATTAAAGGCAGCTCCACAGCATTGTCTCTTTCTGCTGCCATTCACAAATCCTGCAAAGGAAAAGCCCTGGGTGATGTCTTACCTTATGGATCCTCCTGCTTCTGAGGTGCCCACGAGCCACAGGGACGGCACAGGGGAGCTGAGCCCCGGCATCCCTGGGGGGTCCCAGCATCCCTGGCACAGCTGGGGCCACCCCACCACCGACCAGACCCCTGTTCCATCCCAGCCTCCCCCTGCCAGACCGCCAGGGAGGGCTTCCACCAAAGGGAGGGGCATCCAGCAGGAATTAGGAGGACTCTCCAGGTCACTTTGGGCAGGGGTTTGAAAACTGGCCTTTTCAAACGGCAGAGAGTTAAATGATACATTTCTCCACGAAGATGCTTAGAGCTACATTAACGCTTGCATTTAAAAAAAAATAATAATCAGTTGTTGGAGGGGTTTGTGAGTTGGCGGTGGGTTTGTTCCATCAGCTAATAGCGGCCACACCTGACTCATTTTTCTCATTGAAATTGGACCCTGATAAACACTCACACAAAGAGCCTGCTGGCCGAGCAGAATCCCTGAAAAAGCACAGGGGCAAAACCCACTCGGGTTAAACAGGGAAGTTTTACCAGTTTAGGGGTCTGACATCCTCGTTTCTGTCACCCTCTGTACTTCACAGCCACCGGGTTCAGCAAAGAGCCATGAGCAGCAGAGGACACCATCCTGCAGCAACAGGAGCCAAGTCGAACAGAGATAAACATAAATATTGCCTCTACCACAAATACAACAACCACCTTTAAATGGGCGGCTCAGCCTTTCCTCCCACGGCTGCTCCATCTCCCCTTCTCACCCCAAACCACACTTCCAGCGTTCGTTTTCTCTGCACGTCCCACAGCACGTTCATCAAACCCCCGTGACATTTCCTTCCAGCCCTGACTCAACATCTTTTCCTTAAAGTTACTTCCTTCTCCCTGCCATCTGTGGCCTGCACTATTTCTGCGCCGGGCAGCAAAGCAAGGGTTAATCTGGAAAATAAAGTCATCCTGAGCCTGGCCCAAATTCCCAGACCCGGCTGGTCTCAGGGAGCCAAAGCAGGTGGCACTTGCCCATGGATCTCTGGAGGGCCCTGGGTATATTGGGGATCTCCAACTATTGGGATTATTTGGGGGGAAAAAGAAAAAGGAAAGAAAAAAAAAAAAAAAAAAGAAAAAACCACACTAATTTCATCTAAAAACACGACACACTTGCTGCTTGTCTCCCGCAGGGCAGGACAGATGCTCCAACACCATCCACGTTTCTGTCCCCTGCACTCCCACGCAGTGATTTGCGGTTCAGCCCGGAGCGCTGGGCTGGAGGGGAGGGTTTCTCCTGCACTCCCACTGTGTTTCCTGTTCGCCTGAACTAGAGAACGCCGCAGCGCTAAGCCCAACTAAATATTTGCTTAACTGGTAAAGGAACTGGTGGATGCACAAATAAAATTAAAAAAAAAAAAAAAAAAAAAAAGCAACAGAGGATTTCTTCCCAAACCCGCAGCACAGGAACGTCCGTGAGAGTCCTCAGGGCTCCCTGGTCACCACAGAGAGTCCCCAGGGACAGGCTTTTCTAGGATTACAAAAAGGATGGGTTTCTGCCCAGCCCCTTGTTTAACAAACCTGCAACTTCTTTTTTGCCCCCCCAAGATTTTAACAAAGGCACTGGCAGCAGATGTTTGCAGTTAATTTTAGCGAACAGCCTCGCTCTGTTTTCCCTGATACCTGTAACTTTTTCCAAACAACTTTATGCCATTATTTCATGTTTGGTTCATGCAAATCTGCTAAAAATACAACCCTAAAACAAATGTATTGTAGGAAATCTGTGTTTCTCAGTCACAGCCATATTGCTCACTTACGAACCATTATGGAAGTAATGTGAACACATGAAATTTATTTGTTTTTGCTAGGAAATGAAATGAGGTAAAAAATTTTACAGTTAAGTTCTATAAGCTCCATCCTCAGGAATTAGCATGGAGATTCGTTTTATGGAGGTTATTTTTTAGGAGAAAAGACATCAGTATATGACTTGAAATTAATTTGTAATACACGCAACTGTTTTATTGTCCTTGCTTATGCTCCCAGTTCCACAGCTGGTTATTCTGGCTATAAATACCATAAATATGTGAATTGGGGTTTCTAGTTTTTGGAACTCTCCACCATTTACATTATATATATAATATATGTTATATGTATAATGGCATGATGCTCTGCTAACAAGTCCTTGGTTTCAGCAGTTCATTGGTGCCAATACGCTGGTGTGCCTGAGGTTTGTAAAACCAGACTCCGGTTGTAAAGCAGAATTCACAGCCAGATATTGGAAATCACCTCACTGCTCAAGAACCAGGTCCACGTTATTTGGACACATCATCCAGGAAAATACCCAATTTTACAGTAAAAGAGTGGGGTGGAAAAAAAAAAAAAAAAGGCAGACTATAGGATCTAGTCACTCAGCTTCCCAAAGTCCTGAATTGCAGCCGTAGGGAAAGGCTGTGCTTTAAAAATATGATTGTCCTGAACCTTCTCTCGGTGCCTTTGGTCCCGCAGCCCCGCGAGGAGCAGCGAGCCCCCGACCCCCGGGCTCAGCCGGGTCCCGCTTCTGCAGCCCCGAGTTTGCCAGTTCTTATTGCAGGAGAGTAGAGTTGTCCCAGCTGAGGGCCCCAAACTACTTCAACGGCTCCGAAACAAGCTGAGCCAACAGCTTAGCGACGGTGTGGCTGCTCACGGGAGGACCTTCAGAGAGATAGAAAAAAATTTAACAAAAATAAAATAAATCAGGGCAGTGCCTTCCCCAGGCTGGGACCCTGGAAGCAGCGGGGCTCGCTGCAGGGGGTGCCCCATCCCAGCTCCATCCCAGCCCCCCCAAATTGAGCACCTCACGGTGGGCTCCGTCCCACCCCGGGGACAGGGCAGGAGCAGGGGGCACCCACAGCAACCTCGGCATCGCTCCCCTGAGGGCTGCCCCCCCCCCCCTCCAGGGGAGAAGGAGCTGTCGTGGCAGAAAGGGAGAGAAAACCAGGAGAAACAGCCAGGACAAAAAAATTAAAATTAAAAAAAAAAAAATTATCCCCTAAGAACTCAGGGACGGCCTTGAAGACAGTAACATTTAGAAGCAATCCTCCAGAATTAGCCCCGTGGGTGTTAAAAAGAAGCCATCCCAGTATTGTCGGAGGCACCAAACCACCCTCAGAACCTGCTGGTGGCCCCGTGGAGGAGCGATGCCTGTGTCCCCATGTCCCTGTGTCCCCCAACACCCTGCTCCTGCCAGCCAGGGCATTCAGTCTGTGCCTTTTCCTTCTAAATGCTCGTGCCTGCAGCTCCCCAGGAGAGGGTTTAAGGGGCCATCGGGTGCAGGCACGCTGCTGGAGACCTGTGGTCCCCGGGCACTGGTCCCCCCTGGCCCCGGGGCAGGGATGCTCTGGGATGCAGCATCCCTGCCCTCTGCCTGCAACGCCCACGCCGAGCCCAGGGGAGCGAGGGACGAGCGGCTGCTGCGCCCCAAAAGGCAGCACCCACCCTCTGCCAGCGGTGGCCCCCCTCCCCGCTGACCCCAGCCCGTCCCCAGCCCCGCTGACCTTCCAGAATGTTTCCGGAGGGGCTGACGGCATCCCTCCAGCCCCTCGCATCCTCCCCAGCCCCTCCCTGGTGGCCTTTGGAGTTTTGCTCCAGAGCCTGTCGCTTCGCTTTTATTTCCCGGCGAAGAGGCTGGAGGGGCCCCGCTTCCCAGGTGCGACCCCCAGCTCTGGGAGGGAGACGTGCCCCCCCCGGCGCGGGCCCGGCCTCTCCCCCCCGACACCCCCAATAACGCACACCCACTAACACCCAGCAGAACGGCTCTTTCAATACCTAAATGTGGGCACTTTCTCAGGATTTAATGATTTTTCTTCCTTTTTTTTTTTTATATATATATATTTTTTTGGCAAGTTCTGTTGGGGAATGGGATGGGGTGGGAAAGGTGTTTATTTTAGAAGCTCATCCCGGCGATGCTCTGTCGCCTGCGAGCCTGACGGGGCTGCTCCACGCTGGGCAATTCGAAACGACATCAATGAAAAACTTTAATTATTCTGTCTCCTTGTAGAAAACCCAAGTCGGGCAAGAAAAATTAGCCAAGTAGGGTTATTTAGTATTTATTAACAGGGGCGAGCCCCTGTGCCTGACACCAGGAGGGCAGCAAGCACCCAAGGTGGGTTTTTTTGCCGGTGCTGCGGAGCAGATGTGTCCTCCTGAAGCCACCGCTTCAGTCCCCGGAGCTGAAGGGCTGTGATTTCCAGCATTAACCCGGCGCTGCCTGCCCCAAACCCCCTGTGATCGCCCCCAAAGCGGGAGGGAGAGGAGCGGGGCTGGGGTCCCAGCGAGGGCACCCGGGGCGGGGGGAATCGGGTGTCGCTTTCAGGTATTATTTCCCCAAAATGGGAACATTGGCCCGCATTGAGCTCTTCCCCACGTCCCAAAAGGCGCTCAGATGGAAAAAGAGGGAGCCGAGGAGAAAAACGTGATGGGAGGAAAAACCACCCAACCGGCCTCGGGGAAGTTCTCCCGTCTCAGCCAGGGCCCCAAATTCACTGATGGGGTTTGGGGTTGTACAGAACAGTGCAAACAGGCGAGCACAAAAATTAGGAATGATCTGAATAGACGCGAGGCCTTCTTCAACCAAACATCCTTGCCTGCATTTATCCAAAAAAAAAAATGAGGTTTTGTCCTCGGTCCCTCCGTGGCCCAGCAGCAGAATGCACGGCGTGGGGAGCTCGGGCAGCCACAGGCCACCCGGCTGAGGTGTCACAGCCCCCACACAGTCCCACTGCGCCCGCACCGGGGTCGGGGGACACCAAAACCCTTTCCCTTCAGGTTCTAACAACCCCGAACGCCGGGCGTGCTGCTTTTGGGAGAGACCACCAGCCACCCCCTTCGCCAAACCCAGCTCTTCTGCTCATGGTCGCACCGCGATAAAACGCAATAATCCTATTATTTTCCTAAACACATACTTTGAAATAAAATAAATTCTTTAAAATAAAAAAAAAAAGACAACCCACAAAAAAAACCACCCCAAAAACCCAAACCACAGAGCTTAAATTTATTCCCAGACCCCCCCCCCTCCTGCCTCCGAGGCCACCCAGAGCCCGGCAGCCTGGGGAAGGCCACTATTCGCCGCTAAAACAGGGGGAGGAAAGACAGGAGGAAACCAGAAAAATCAGAGAAAGAGCACACCGTATAGAAAATGTCAAATATGTCAAAACATTCATGAATACCAACATCTCCCTCTGCACCACAGCCAGCTGGAAAGGTTACTTAGGGCTAACGTTGCAGCAAGTGCAGATTATGCAGCGGCGGGTTCACTTATACATAAAAAAATCAGCTACAGGTGCATCCGAAGAGCCTTCCCGCCCGGAGCCAGCACCGGGAACGCTGCCGCCCGAGGGGAGCCAGGAGGGTAAGAATCACATAAAACAGGGATTTTTTTTCCAGCTCCGGCCGCCCCTAGACGTAAATTCCTCCTGGCTGCTCCCGGTGTGTGTGACACGGGCAATGAGGATAATTAGGTAAAGGACCGAGAAAGCAAGTGCTGCTGATTGCGTTCCCAAACTAATAAAGCTCCTACGCGGGGCTGGTGCCTGCAGCCATCCATCTTCCCGGCGCGGCGCCGGGGAAAGGTGGCTTCAGGACACGCCGTGAGGCTTTCCCGACCCTAAATCGTGGGTTCTATCGGAATTACTGCAGACGGGCACGCTCCCACGGACACACGCCGGGCACCCGGGCCCGCAGACAAACCCGGCTTAAATTCAGCTCCACAAGTTGGAGGCGAGGTGCTGCGTAAGCCAACACCTGAGCCAAATCCCCCCTTTTTCCCACCCCAGTCTGTTTGTCAGGTGGGTTTTGGAAAACGGTGCCTCAGCACCATCTCCTCACCCTGGTGGAGCAGGAGGAGAAACGGTGCCCGGCTCCGGAGAGGAGCAGCGAGACAACCCCCACCGCAACCCCCTGGGACATCAGAAAGCAACGGGACTTTCTGATAAATAAGGCCACCAAGAGCCCCCGTCCTCGTGCGGCAGAGCGTGGCAGGAGGAACTCTGCAGAAGACAGTGCAGTTGCACAAGCAAAAAAAAAAAAAAAAAAAAAAATAAAAAAAAAAAAAAGTTGGGTTCAAACCAGCCCAGAGGCCTGATAACAAACTACAAAAAAAAAAAAAAACAAAAAAGGAAATCCTGAGGGAACAAACCCAGGGTGGTTTCTGTCTGTCTCCTCACACAGACCGAGCAGAAAAGGCAGAAAGAAAATTTATATTCGGCACGGAGCTAAAATAATTCAGAGAGTTACTCATCTGAAATACCTGCCTGGAGAAGGAAGATCTTTTAGCAAATCCTAGCATCCAAAAATCACTCCTTCAGCTCCGTGTTCTGCACTGAGCTCCTGCTCCAAACATTTTTCTAAATGTCTCCATTGCTGCTTCCTTTCCTTCCCTCCCTCCTTCCCTGGGGTCTGCAATCCAGGGAAAGCATCAGGCTCCTCTCCCGGGAGCGCCCGGACTTCGGCAGCTCTTCCCTCTCCCGCTTGTCCCGGCTGCGGGGGGTGCGTTCCCTCACAGGGGGAGACCCCCCCACCGGCTCCCGGACACCTTCCCTCCCGGGAATCCCACCCCAGCTCCGTCCTGGAAGCTCCCTCCCGGGCAGAGCAGCGCTCCCCGCGACCCCTGCTACCCACCGCTGCCCGGGTACCGCAGCGACCGCCCGGCCGGCGGGATGCGGGGGGGAAGAGCCTGGAAACGCGGAGGAAAAAGCTGCGGGAAGAGCCGGGAAAAGCTGCGGGAAGGTGGGAGGGCTTGGCAGGTGCGGGGAAAAGCCGCGGCAGGTGGAAAGCGGCTGCGTGGGAAGGGCGGCTTCGGCTCTCCCCCCAGCTGCGGGGAATTAAGGAAAAAGTCCTTACGAAAAGGCACAGGGAAAAGCGTTTGGAGAAAGCGGGTCGAGGAGGGGGGGGGGATTAAAATAAACGAGCGCAGGTGGCGATTTCAATCATTTAAGGGTTAAAATCGGCACCGACTCCCGTGCCCGGACCCCGCTAATCGCCGGCCGCCGCACCGGCTGGGATTCCTTCTCCCAACTCTCTTATTATTATAATTATTGCCATCCGGGGGGGGGGGTGTGGAATTCCCAGCCGCGCAGTCCCGACCCCCGAGAAGCCCCCCGAGGGGATGTTCCATCCCTCGAAGGACCCCCCGGGGGTGCTGCCGGCCGGCAGAGCCGCCACTCCAGCCCGTGGCCACCGGGCGAGCACCCCCGGCTCGGGGAGGGGGCCGGGGGGGTGGCCAACACACGGCCCCCCGCCTTCTCTGGCGCCGGTGGGTTTTTTCGGGCATCCTTCTCCCGCAAAGTTTCTGAGGCGGGTGATGCCGGCAAAGCCGCGGGGAAGCATCCCCGGCGTCCCGCAGGTTTTTTTGGGGGGGAAGCGGCTCTGCGGTCCCTCACCCCGGGAACAAGAGCTCGCCTCACAGCCCCCCCGCCCCGAACCCCCTCCTCGGGTTAGGAATTAGGAATTAGACCCCCCACACACACGCTAAATATTCGGGATTTGCCGAAGGAAAGGCTGGCGGGAGGCCGGATGGATGCTCCCGGGGAGCGGGTGGGGGGGGGGAGCGGGGGCTGGATGCTGCCCCCGGCAAAAAAAAAAAAAAATTAAAAAAAAAAATGGAAAAAACCAAACAAAAAGCAGAGATGTGGGAAAGGACCAACCTCGCAGCCTCCGCTTCATCCTCCTCTTCCTCCCGCAGGGCCGGCACGTCCCGCCGCAGGCGTTTACCGGGAGGAAGCTGCCCCATCCATCCTCCTCCTCCTCCTCCTCCTCGGCAGTTTATTACTACATTGTCAGAGGCTATTGTCCTCTGCGGCTGGTGCTGCTTCCCGCTTGGACAGAAAGAAGACGAGATGCTATTCGTTTACACGTTTTATTGTTGTAAACATTAAAATCGTCTTTCTCAAAGAAAGAGTTATCGGGAGGAAAAAAAAACAAAACAAGCAATAAATTTAAATTAAATTAAATTAAATCAGCGTTTCTAACTGTCATACACCATAGTAAAAAAAAATAAAAATAAAAAAAGGCAGTGACTTGTATCATGTGCCACAGGGGAAATATACAAAGAAAAAATACTACAGAATATGGCAATATTAAAAATATTACTCCAACATAAAATTATATATTAACCGACAATTTTAGACATTTAAAAAAAAAACAACCAAACAAAAAACCAAATGGAACAAAACAAACCAAAAATTCAAAGTGCTCAGTAATTTCCAGGGAGTTATGTATATTATAAGCACTCTGGAAACAGTCAAAAGCTGCTGCATGCAAGATTTGTTTAGCTTTAGACAACAAAATAATCAAGATATAAACTTCTTTTTTTAATCAACATCAACAGTACATACAACACTTACAAACAAGGAATGTCGGACGGTGTTTACAAACACTATGTGTCCCTTTGGGGAGGATTTCGGGTTCTGTAATACTTGTGCCCACCTATTTTACAATTGAGAAAACGTTTGAAGCTTAGATAACTACCAGTCTTTATAAAAGCTAACAGACTACATAGTGTCTGAAATACTATTTATAGAATATAGACATTACTGAAATAGCAAGTGCCTATAACATCCTCACCCTAGAATCGTCATGCTTTCCTGGTACGGAGGAGAGATTTCTTTTTCTTTCTCTTTATTCTCCTGTTATTTTTTTTTCCTCTTTTTTTTTTTTTTTTTTTTTCAAACACGTTTAGCATTTATTTTTAATTTATTTAATTACATTTTTTTTTTTAAATTCCTTAGAATCGTTTCCCATATTTCTTCATAAATAGGCACAGAATAATTTTTAAAAAGCCAAACCGCATCTGATAAATTTACAAGCCTTCGCCTTCTTCAATGACATGCCACCCACGCAACACTTAGGGGTTGTATATATTACAGCTTTCTTTTACAGCAGAAAACTTTAGTCTTTAGGAGGGTGAGACTCGTGGGTCACCTCAACGCTTCCCTCGTCACCGCGGGAGTCTGAGCCGCGCACCCGGCGTTGCCAGATGTGGTCATCGTTTTTAGCCAGAGGTCCTTAATAATAAACCCATTTATAAGCTGATAATAAAAAGTTTATACCATGGTGCTTGGGTAGTCCATGAGCTGCATCCATGATGCCCCAAGAGCCAAAAAAAACCCGCCCCTTCGCGCTCTGCCCTGCAGGAGGGTGGCAACACCGGTGGGGACGGGAGGGGGGGGGGGGGTCCGGCACCCCGAGGGGCCGCGCTGGGCCCAGGCCGACTCCCCCCCACCTCAGGCAGGTGACGTTTCTCTCCAGTTCACTGGCCGTGCCGGGGGGAAGAGTCTTAAAAAGGTAAAGTGTCCAGAAAAAGTTTGTCGATTATTGCTGGCGGCGGCACCAAATCCTCCAGTTTCAGGTAGAAAATGCGCTGCAGCCCCTGCGTGCAAAGCGTGCGGAGTTCGGGGAGCTTCCCCAAGAGTTTGGACAAATAGTTGGGGCGATTCAGCCCCCCGTTATTAAAAGTCACGTGGTCTTTGAGGCAATTTACAATCTTGTTCTGAAGTTCTTCCACCCTCTTGGGTTCCTTCAGCCCGTGCCTCTCTGCAAGGAGAAGGATGCGGTCAGAGGTTGGGTGGGGGACGGGGGTTGGGGGCTAAAGGGAGATGCCGGGGGACACACCACACCACACACACCGACCTGTGACCATGGCCAGGGCAGCGATGCAAGAGAAGGCCGAGATGTCGATGTTCATGTTCTGCAGGTTGGAGGAAAACTCCACGATGGAGTCGATCCACTCGCCGAAGCCGCGGACGCACTGGAGGCGGTGCAGCACCACCCCGTTGCAGAAGATCAGCTTCCCCTCCACCGGGTTGGACCTGCAGGGAACGGCACGGCCCCCGGTCACCGGGGGAAGGCAGGGGGCAAAGGGAGCTCGGGCAGGAAGAGAAAGAGAAATAAAAGAGGGAGAAGGAGAAATGGAGAGAGAAAGGGTTAAGAAGAGAAGAAGGAGAGGAAGGAGAAATGGAGAGAGAAATGGTTAAGAAGAGAAAAAGGAGAGGAAGGAGAAGAGGAGAGAAAGAAAAGTAGAATAGAGTGAAAATTAGAAAAAGGGAAAGGGGAGAAGAGAAGAGAAGAGAAGAGAAGAGAAGAGAAGAGAAGAGAAGAGAAGAGAAGAGAAGAGAAGAGAAGAGAAGAGAAGGAAAAATAAAATAGAGAAGAGAGAGTGAAAGAAGAAAAGACAGAAAGGGAAAGAGAAGAAAAGAAAAAGAGAAAGGGAAAGAGAAAGAGAAAAAAAAAGAGAGAAAGGAGAAAAGAGAAAAGAGGAAAGAAAGTGAAAGAGAAAAAAGAAAAAGGGAAAGAGAAAAAAGAAAAAGACGGAAAGGGAAAAAGAAAAAAAGAGGGAAAAAAGAAAAAGAGGGAAAGGGAAAGAGGAAAAAGGGAAAAGAAAAGAGGAAAAGAAAGGGAAACAAAGATTAAAAAAATTAAAAAAAAAAAAAAGAGAGAAGATGGGGGAAGAAGAAAAGCTAAACAACTAATTACTTGAGGAGCAATAAATGAAGGATTTAAGAGGCACCTAATTACCGAGGAGTTAATAAAACGCAGATCAGTGGACCTTGAAAGGCTCTGATTTCATAACGGCCCCGAAGCCCCCCTCTGTGTGTGTGTGTGTGTGTGTGTCCCCCTCTCCCCGCTCACCTGTAGGCCAGCCGCAGCACGAAGAGCTCCAGGAAGGCGGACTCGAAGAGCAGATCCTGGTCGGTTTTGGGCAGGTCGGTGAAGCCGGGGATTTTTTCCGCCCAGCCCCGGATGATCTCCATGGAGCCCGTCAGGAGGTCGTAGAACTGCTGGATGTGCTGGGTGTCGTCCCCGCTCAGCTGGTAGTCGGGGTTCGCCTGGAACTGGGAAAATTTGATTTAAAAAAAAAAAAAAAATAATACAAAAAATAAAATTAAAAAAAAAAAATTAAAAAAGGCATTTAATGAGGTTCTTTAAAGTATAGAACCCATGAAATTGCTAAACCCCTTCAGTGCAGCCCCTCTGGCCGCTCGGGCTCGGTGCTGGCCCGCTGCGGCCCCTCCGGGGCCGCAGCG
>JAOTQQ010000079.1:766006-783376 GCA_026546715.1 Gallinago undulata | reverse complement strand
CTGGAGGGGTTCAAGGGCAGGTTGGAGGGGGCTTGGAGCCAGCTGGTGTGGTGGGAGGTGTCCCTGCCCAGGGCAGGTGGTGGCACTGGGCAGGCTTTAAGCTCTCTCCAGTCCCAACCATTCTATGATTCTATGAGTTGGAAGGGGGAAGTGATGTGGATAGCTCACTTGCTGCATATGTGGTATTCCAGAATTCAGGGAATTCCCATTTTTTCTGGGAACAGATGGCTGATAATGAATTTCCAGAGGCACATTAAACCCCTGAGTTTTACAGGAGGTGATCATGGTGTCAAAATGAAATAACTGGTCAGTGTCTAAACCTACTGTGTGGGCTCGGTCTCCCAAGGCTCTGCATGTCCCCAGCCTCTGTGTAAGCAAAGTCAAGTGAGCAGCGGGTTGTTGTCGTGTTGTTCTCACTCCCACCATTCCCACGTGGTGTCCCTTAAAGCCGCTGCCTTAAACACCTAACGCAGAACCCGGGGGGCTGACACAAAGGAGGACACTCTGTTTGTCGTCTCGACATCTCTCAGTTGTGGGCACGTCCCCTGGCCCGGGTGTCCTCTTTTTAATGAAGCCTGCCAATCACGTAGGCGCTGGGGCAAAGATCCCAGCTGCCTTTGCCAGAGGAGGATGTTGCCCCAAGATGTGCACTAATTGGCTACATGTTGTAGGAAATCTGCTGTTACTTCAAGAACAGCATCCGTCACAGAATAAGACAGAAATAAAAGGCTCAGTGTTTTTACCCACGTTGGTATTGCCTCACTCAGTGCCTGGGTGTCAGTCCAGGAATTCGGGACACCCAGGCCTCATCCGGCTCCAAATCCTGAGCCGCTGCAGAGATCTGAAGAAACTAGTCTTTCCTGAGCTGTTTTTGGGTAAAGCCAGTGTGCATAGACTCTTATATATTTATTTTTGGTGTTATCACTGTAAATGAGCTTCATCTTGAACAATACAGGGGCTCCCAAATCCATGGATGCTGCACTGACTGCCTGTCACCAGCTCCCGAAAAGAATTGCACGGGAGGTGGAGTCAGACCCCTCAGAGTCATGCAGGCTGTGTACAGAATTCATTGATCTGCCCTCAAATATTCTACCTGAATGGCAGAGGTGACACGGCCAGCCCTTGCTGGTGTTGCCCCTGTGCTGCCAACGCTGCCAGGAATGGAAATAGTTCTCGCTTCCTGTAGAATTCCTGCTTTTTGTGGCTTTATTTTAACACGTTGAGCCAAGTGGTTGAGTGCTAGATATGAGGCGGGGATTCTTTGATGTGCCACGTTTGAACTGGAGGCCGCTGATGATTTACTCCCCCTCCTTGTAATGTTTAAGGGGGAAAGCACGGCCGTGTGCTGGAACTGTGCGAGATGCTGGTGCTTCCCAAGCCACCAGCCAAGGCTTCATCTTTGTGGTGGGCGAGTAGAGCTGCAGCCACCAGGAATTGCTCATCAAGGGGGATCCGATCGACTATGATAATATGGTAACGCAGCCGGGCCTGCTTTTGGGCTTGCTTCATTACTCCCCATTTTTATTTTTTACCCCCCCTTTTTTAAATCACTAAGGATGATGAATTTGACTCCACAAACCTACCTGGAGATTTACATTAGCAAATTAACAGGAGCGCATGCTTATGGATTACTAGATCACTTTATAACTTCATGATTGAATTCAAACTGCCAAACTAAATTTCCTCTCACTGAGAGTGTAATCAAACCCATTCAAGGAACTCTTGCCTGAGAAATTGTAGATATAAACAGCAATTGCTTATTTCAGTAAACACACTTGTTCACTGCCAAACTAATCACGTTATTGCAGATGGAATCCCTCTATGTGGCTTTTCTTCACTCTCGCATTTAATTGACAGCAAGATGAATCATATCTATATCAATTCCTGGGCCGCTAATCACCTTCCTTGTGTCCCAGTGCTAATCTCTGCGCTCTGCTCGGGACGCTGCCCTGGGCTTTGCCGCGAGCCCTTTGCTGTGTGGAAGGTGTTTAAAAGCAAAAAAAATATACTCAAACCCAAATTCTAGTGCTTCTTCAACTCCGCCTTTTGTTCTTCTTGTGTCCTCTTATTTTCCTGAAGTTAAGGTGTTTTCCTGAAGTTAAGGTCTGCGCTTTGAAAACAGCCCCTTGCTTCGCTGGAGAAGGCTTGTCTGGGAACGTAGTGCAAAACGAACCTTGAGATTTTTTCACTTTTTTTTTTTTTTGAAGTTTTAGCAAACAGAGTGTAGGTGGCTGAGCCCAATCAGCCCAAACACGTGCAGGATTGAAGCCTTGAGTGGTTTTGGCCTTTGCAATTTCTTTCTTGTCGCCACTGTCCTCGAGTCACAGGGTGGCATTTAGGGAAGCGGGGATATCGCTGCTGGCTGTGTGTCTGCACTGGCTGTGCTGGCACACCAGTAAAAGCATGCTGGATGCAGTGGTGTCCCCAGGGAAACCAGACGGTGACAGTGGCCATGCCTCCCAGAATGTTGTGGTGTTGTCTCAGCTTCCAGGATTTCAAGGGGAAAAAATTCCATGTGGGCAAGTGAACCCCGTGGTTTGTGCAAACTGGCCACCAGTGGCTGTCAGAGGCAAACCCCCATGGTCACACAGTGGCTGGAGGGACATCTCTGTGGCCACCAAGCAGGAGAGATGGCAGGGATGGCTGGGTCTTTTCCTTCCTTGTGTCTGTTGCTCCCTGGAAAAACACCTTGTGGAACTGCATCACTGAACCATACTGGGGGGATATAAGTTTCTAACCACACTTTGGGGGGTATAAAAGTTCTTGGTGCTGCTCGAGAGGAGGAGGCTGGGGAGAGAGCGGGGCAGGAGGCACAAGTCAGGGGGAGCATAGGGAATTCATTGCTCAGAAGAAGGGCACAGAAGCTGGGTTTCTCATCAGGTGCCTGTGCAGAGCTGAGAGCAAGGGGGGGCTGGAGCTGGGAGCTCACGGCCATTCCCCTCCTGCTCCCCCTCCACTCGCCTCCCCGCCATCTGCATTTGGGGGCTGTGGTGGGTTTAAAGCAGCTTTTAACGAGGAGACCTTTAGTTACTGGTCATTTACAGCAGTGGCCGAGCTGGGCTGGAGGTGAGCCCAGCGGGAACCATGGGCGCCGTGCTGGGGAAAATCAGTGCTAACACTATAGCTTGAGTCCTCGTTTGCCAAACTTTGGTTATTTCAAATCTTTTATCTTCCCAGCAATACAGTGAAAATTAAATCCTATAAAGCGGAGCCCTCCTTCTCTAGCCCAGGTTTCCTTGTTGCTCAAACTGTCACACACGTGCAGGGAACATGGTTGCCAACATCCAAGTGATTTGCAGGATCTGCTTGCATTCTAGTCCGTATAACCCAGGACTACGGAATGAACTTCACCTGTAATTATTTTTGAATATGCAGTTCTTCTAGTTAGCAGATTTTATTTTCAGTCGTATAGTAGTGGAGAGACTCAAACCCGCCTGGAGACGTTCCTGTCCCACTGCTCTGGGTGACCCTGCTCTGGCAGGGACCAGACTTGGACCAGGTGATCTCCGGGGGTCCCTGCCAGCCTCGGCCACTCTGGGATTCTGTGACAGGAACATTGAGAAATACTGCGTTTCAATCATAATGCTGCTGAAGGAGGAGCAAATAATTTTGAAGAAAAATATTTAGGATGAATGCAGCATGTGATCGGAGTTGGGGCTTCTTGTGGGTGGCTGGGCTGGCTGCTGATTCACAGGGGATGTGTTGAAAGAGCTGTGGTTGCCTGTAACTCAGAAGGTCACCGAACTGTGTGACAGCCAGGGAGGTGCTGCTACAGAGCACAGACAGCGACAAGCCACCGAGCCACCTTTTTATGTTGAGCTACTTTATTACTGCAGGGGCACGTTCTCTCCCCATTGCAAAAGCCAGGGAAAGGGGCTGGAGTTCCTAAAACCTGGAATTGGGTTGTGTTTTTGAAGAGCTTTCCCTGCCCTGGGGATGCAGGAGCATGTGTCTGGGGAACTCCACGTGTGGCTGAGGGACAGTAAAACCCTGGGGCAAGTAAAAGGAATCAAGAATGTGCATTTGCAGCATGGGACAGGGCTGAGGAGCTATTTCTGCAGCCTTCATAATTCACAGTTTATGGTGCAATGAGCAATAATGTTATTTCTCTAACTCAACAACTCACCTGGTTCAGTTTATTCAAGGAATGGTTGGAAATAAAAAATGAGAGAGCTTCCTTGCACATTGTAAGCACTGGGTGGAAAGAGATCAGGCAAACAGATTGTTTTAGATGATAGTAGGAAAGTTGTATTTCGTGCTTTGTCACTTGAATTTATGTTGGTTTCCTCCTTCCTGTTTAGATCTGGACTCAAGCTTGTTACCTCAGGTAACTCTCCAGTTTGGACTAACCACTGAATCATGCTCAGACCTCAGACTGTAGGGTTTAAACAGCTGTTTCTAGTGTTGAAAGTGCTTATAATTTTCAGGAAACTCTGAAAATGTTACTTCTGATTTCCTGTTTGTTTATTCTTATGCCCTTGTCTGGGCAGTGTAGATGTTTACTTGTTTTCATATATATATTTTAAATGAGTAGAGGTTAAAACAACTGCCAACATCTGCCTGGGCTTGTGCAAAGCACTGATGCTGTCCCACGCGAGATCCCAGTCTCTGGATTGGAGGGACAAGGATTTGATGGATGGAGCACCCGGAGAAACTGGCTGGATGGTCACACCCAAAAGGTTGTGGTCAATGGTTCCATGTCTCAGAGGTGAACAGTGACGAGTGGGGTTCCTCAGGGGTTGGTACTGGGACCAGGGCTGTTTGACATCTTTGTCGGACACATGGACAGTGGGCCTGAGGGCACCGTCAGGAGGTTTGGTGGTGACACTGAGCTGTGTAGAGCAATTGACATTAGATATGAGAAGTTCTTTGGTGTGAGGGTGGTGAGAGCCTGGCCCAGGTTGCCCCGAGAAGCTGTGGCTGCCCCATCCCTGGAGGGGTTCAAGGGCAGGTTGGAGGGGGTTTGGAGCAACCTGGCCTTGTGGTGGGAGGTGTCCCTGCCCAGGGCAGGGGGTGGCACTGGGAGGGCTTTAAGGTCCCTTCCAACCCAAATCGTTCTATGATTCTATGAAGACAGTTCATTTGGAAGGTCTAGGTACTAATAAAAGCTCTCCTCTCAACCAAACAAAATTCAGAGCACCAAAATCTGATTATTTCTGAAAGAATGGTGTGCTGCGGGTCTTCTGGCTTGGACAGAAGAAGGGACAATGGTTAATGAGGAAAATTTGGGAGGAGAAGAGCTGGAACAAAAGCAAAGGGAAAGCAGCCTATAAAACATTCTCTCACAAATCTGAGCTGAGATTAACGCCACTGTACAATTTATTTTGTAATCAATTTTAAAATATTAAATGTACACTCATCTTTCAGTCCTTTGCTTTGATGGATATTTTGGTAGCAAGTTGAGAGCTTAGCCATGTGCCTGTGTGTTCCCGAACCTCCTGCATATCCTGTAACGTCTGACACAGCAGAAAACTGTTCCTAGAAATAAGGAATACACGCAGTAGTGCTTGAGCATGACATATTGAAGTAGGGAAGGTGAAGTAAATGTGTGCTAGCCCTTTATTATCTTAGTACTCTTACTATTATTAGTACTGTTTGTTGCTCCATAATGTTTTAATACAATATTTTTATTAAACATAGGTGAAGTGACTGGGAATATTTCAGTTTACCTTTATGGTTATAGAAAACGCTGTGATTTTGGGGGTGTGTGTGTACGTACACACAATAAATACAGATCCTCTTTTGATCTCCATAGGGTGCCTTTGTGCGCGTTCAGGCTGCAGAAGCTATAACTGTTCCAATAAAGAGTGATTTCCCCACAAGAGAAGAGCAGGTTTTGGCCCTGAAAACCACAGGTGAATTCGATGTCCTTGTCATCGGTGGAGGAGCAACGGGATGTGGCTGTGCTTTGGATGCAGTCACCAGAGGTAAGGCTGGGGAGTTTAACTGCATTCTTATTCTTGGATTTCGTGGTTTATAACAAATGTGTCAGGCTTTTCAAAAGTACTTGAAGATGGAGAAGGTGTACTCTGGATGCCTGGTTATAAAACAACTTCTGTTCTCGATGCTAAAGGGAACTTGAAGAAGTGTCACTGCATTTTGTTGTTTCAGCAGAGTCTGTCTTGACTGGGCACTTGTAAAAGAGAGAACCAACTTTCCTTAGTTTCTGTGTTTGTGGACCTTGTTTCTGGTTTTGGAACTAAAATGGAAAAAAAAATAACCTAAAACATAGTAGATACCTATGAAGCTCTTCAGGTTCTTTAACCTGTAGATAAACCTCAAAAATAAGAGGCAAAACCTGACCCCAGGGGTGTTTTGTTGCTCAATTTGGAAAATGCTTGTCCCAAATGTGTGATAATTCTGAAACAGATAAAGCAGCAAGGTCTGTACCATTGGTAGGTAGATACAGACTCAAATCTGGTTGTTAATTTCTTTGATTTGTTATTAAAGATAACTTGGGGTCTCTTCGCTTCTGCCTCTGCTGTGTTGTGGCAGCAAATGCTGTTGTAAAGCACGCATAAATTGTTATAGGTAATCTCTGTTTATCCTTTTACTAGATATTCTGATTGTATCAGTAGATTTCTGAAGTGTGAAATATTCCTAGGCATTTGGTTAATGAGTTGTGTATCGTTGCTGTTCATTCATGAAACTTGCTCTTTTATTATGTTTGCTTCGCTTAACAACAAATTTTGCTTTTCACGTGTTTGATATATCTTCACCAAATTATTTCTGATTGTAACCATTAATCTTCAGTCACATTTGACAAAAATAAATTACTCTGATCTTTGAAAGTTACCAGTAATAATTAGATATTTTTTAAGGCCATAAAAGTTTTGGGAGACCAATAGATGTTAAAAAGTCTTTTCACCAAGCAATAACGTAAAGCTCCTCTCAGGGAGGGTGAAGGAGGGACCCAAGGGACAACTCCTAATGCAGATGATGCTCTTCTCCTCGGGGCTGGGGCTTCTGTTGGCTTTGGTACCAGTGTCACTGAGTTTAATTCACTTTGTGCCCTGCCTGTTCACCTTTAAAACTCTGCCAGCAATGGAGGGGGTGTGTGATGCTGTGACACAGATTGTCCTGCCAGATACCTTCTGTAAGTGAAAGACGGCCACGGACTTGACCTGTGGTCCTCAATTTGGTGGGCTTTACCTCTGGTGGAGGGTGAAAGTCAGTGGTGGGGGTCTCGTAGGTGTGTGCCAAAGGATGTGGCCAGGCTGCTGCCTGCATCTTATTAAAAGGTGTCTGTTAATCACCTGTTCCTTGCAGCCCTTCCTTTCCCCTGCATTCCATTGCATCAGCCCACATTAGTCTCCTTCAGGGAGAAGGTGCTGGGGACATAGTATGGACAGTGTTGGGGTTTCACAGTGACTTTGGTATGAAGCTATGTGCCTTCACCCATGGAAAGCTTCTCCTGGCCTCCTGGGAGAACTGGGAACACAACTGGTGCAACAAACACACCAACCTCTTTCCCAGTGTTCCTTAGAATAAATATTATAACAGCTGGGTTTAAAGCACTTTGGGTTGATTCAGGAGACTGTCAGTGAGCCACATGGTTCTCCCTTTCTTGGGCTGCTCAAGCTGCCAGGGAAAACACATGTACTCTTTCAGGTAAACAATTTTCTGAAACCATTGGTAGTACCTCAAAGCTAATGTTTTGTGTGTGTGTCGTGTTCTCTGGGGAGGTCCACCTGAGCAGTGAGCGTGGCCATGGCCCGCTCTCCTGGATGTGGGCAGAGGTGCCAGGTGTCCATCTCTCTGGTGGAACCATTAGTGTGACAGAGCGCAAAGAGTTAAAAGCATTCATGGAAATCCTCTGTTCCTGCCATGAATATGAACTGCAATTTGCTTGGGGGAGCGTGGCCCCCGTAATGTACTGTAATGCCTTTCTATTGTGAAATATCCAGGTTTTAATGTGCTTCTGTTTAAGTTCTGTTTTGACTTTTCCCTTAGGAAGGAGGCTAAAATTTTTCATTACAATATAGACACTGCTCTACTCTTTGAATACAAATTTATCCATGTACCGAGTAATTTTTCTTGTGATTGTCTCTACCCTAGAGAAGTGTCTTTAATGAATTACATACAAATTGTGTAATTTAAGAAGTTAATTTGGTTTTCTGGTAACACAGGACTAAAAACAGCCCTTCTAGAAAGAGATGATTTCTCATCAGGGACCAGCAGCAGGAGTACTAAATTGATCCATGGTGGAGTGAGGTACCTTCAGAAGGCCATCATGAAGCTGGATTTTGAGCAGGTAATTGTTTATGCTGGTTGTTAAGCAAAAATTGCTGGTAGACACTTCCCCTGTCCCAGTTATATCCAAGTCTCCTCTTGATTTTTTCCATACTTGACTGTTGTATTCCACGGCCACTGTACCTGGAAAGTGTCTTCTCCAGTGGAGCTTTCCAGACCAGGGAAATCAGTGCTGCTGCCTTTTCTATGGGCAATCTTGGTGCCAAACCTTGTAGACCGTGTGTACTTTGGGGCAGGAAGGCAGAGACAGGGCTGGCTTCAGAATAAAAAGAGTTTCCTGCCTGTCAAGATCAGAACGTGGGGGACTGAGCAGTTGTCCTGTTTATTTAGAAATGGGGGGGGGGAAATACAGTAAACGAGTGATTATATATAAATACTTTAATGTATTCTTGTGTTGGTGGGAGCCTGATAATCTTGTTTTGAGAAATTGATTTGTTGTCTCGTTGAAACCTCTCTAGGTTCAGGTGTGGTGCTGTGGTTGTAATGCTGCCTCAGAGTGGTGGCTTCTCAGGGAAAAACATCTGAAACGTGCAGTTAACTAGTTATAGAAATCAACCTTCTGTTTTTCTGCCAAAGAACAACATCCTATTGATTGATATTGATTGATTTGGAGAAGAGCGCACTTGCGTTTGCAACTTGGAGCCAGTGTGGAATTTAATTGTGGAAATTGGGAGAGAATCTGTACTGTGGGATGAGTTGTAACCCTCCTTAACTGCCTCCTGCCCATAGTTAAGAGTAACACGGCTTATTGTGCTTTACATTCAAATGAAAAAGTATTCTACTGACCTGCCAAGACACCAAAGTGAAACTAGTGAAACTTCATTTTCTTGGGAAACATTTTTCTTAACTTTGAAATTTTTAGCAAATCTCAGTGTGGTTTTGGTAGAACAGTAAAAATGATGCGAGGTGTTTCCTTTGATAAACAGTTTCTTATTAGAAGTCGTACGTGGATACAAGCTTGAGTTCCCTTGGATTCACGTGCACACTTGTGTTTTTCAGTACAAGATGGTGAAAGAAGCGCTTGAGGAACGTGCAAACCTGCTCGAGATTGCTCCTCACCTCTCAGCTCCGCTGCCCATAATGCTGCCTGTTTACAAGTAAGCTCTGCTGCCCTCTCCCTCCTTTACTGGGGCTTTTGGCAAACAAGCTGCTTCCCTGGAGAACATTCCTTCCCAACCAGGTCTTTAAACCTGCCACAAACATTGTCCTCCAGGAAGAGGTCTGCAGCTGGATGAGGTCTTGTTCCCGGGATGTGATTTGTTCTTCTTTCTAGTGCATCCTTGTCTCAACACATGCTATCGTAATGGGGATTCCAGGAAAGCTGGGGAGGGACTCTTGATGAGGGAGGGGAGCCCTAGGAGAAGAGGGAAGGGTTTGACACTGAAAGAGGAGAGATTGGGATGAGATCTGGGGAAAAAGTTCTTTGGTGTGAGAGTGGTGAGAGTCTGGCACAGGTTGTCCTGAAAAGCTGTGGCTGCCCCATCCCTGGAGGGGTTCAAGGGCAGGTTGGAGGGGGCTTGGAGCAACGTGGTGTGGTGGGAGGTGTCCCTGCCCAGGGCAGTGGGTGGCACTGGATGCTCTTTGAGGTCCATTCCAGCCCAAACCATTCTTTGATAATGTTCAAGGTGCTGTTTGCTCCTTCCAGCCCCCAGTGTTGAGTGCAGGAGTTGGTGCACTGGCCCTCACAGGACGTGACAGGGTGGTGCTGAGGCAACAGTTTTTGCTTTTCCTGGGAGAAAGAGTGTTTAAGTGATGTGGGTGGGTTTTTAGGTCTGTAAGAACGGTCCCTCACTGTAACAGGCTGCTTAGAGCAGTGAGTTTTTGCTGAATGGTTTTCATTCCTGCCTTAACAGAAGGGACCCTTAGTAGCTGGAGCTCCTGGAGGTCAGTGTCCAGCTGCCTTTATTCGGTCCTGTCTGTGCAGGAGATGTTAGTCAAGGTGTGTTTTGAAGAACCCCTCCTGCCTGCACGTACAGCCTGCTTCTGTCCTCAGCATGTGGCCTTAGTATTTCACCTTGCACTGGGGTACAGAAAGCCAGTTTATGATCTTAATTCTATATAAATAAAGCCTTGAGTGACTTGACCACCTGCAGTGAGTAGATCAGTTGAAAAAAATAGTGAACAACAGGTATGTTCTTGCCTATTTAGTGAAAAAAGTAGTGAACAATAGGTAAGTTCTTGCATATTTACCTTATATGGTGATTCCATGGGTTTGTGTGATGGTGCAAAGTAAAACTGGTGCAAAACCAGATGGTGTTCAGGACTTGTGTAGTACCATAGCAGTGTGTGCATGCGCTTTTAAAGCGTTTTGATTTCCCTTCATGGGGAATTGTTTATTCCCTGCAGGTGGTGGCAGCTGCCCTACTACTGGTTTGGGATAAAACTCTATGACATGGTGGCCGGGAGTCAGTGCCTGAAGAGCAGTTACGTCCTGAGCAAGTCCCGGGCCCTGGAGCATTTCCCGATGCTGCGCAAGGACGAGCTCGTCGGAGCCATCGTCTACTACGACGGTACGGTGTCTGCCTCAGCCTGGGGCTGCCTTCTGGGGGGACACGAGGGTGGACTTTGACTTTCTAAAGGGAAAAACAACTCCTCAAAGGATTCACCTTGCATCTTGAGCGTTAATTTGGTAGATAAATGATGGTTTTTCACAACAGTAACAGGATGTAGGAGAGAATATATTCGTTTTCTTGGCTCGTGGGTATAGTGTTAGGCAAAAGCACTCCAGTGCCCTGGGGGTTCCCTATGGCTGTCCAGCTCTACAGGGTTTTGCTACACACTTCTCAGACTGAACATTTCTTCTGTGGTATCACGAGTCACAAAAATGTGATGATCATTCCAGTAATGTTAAATGGTTTGCTGTAGCGCTTTCAGTGCCCAGGTAACTTCAGAGCTCTCTGCATGACCCGGCTCCGGGCTGTGGTTCTTGCCCTGGGTCAGATGGGGCCCGGATCAATTACTGTTCATATCACAAATAAAACCAGTTGCTCTGCAAAGACAGCATTTATTGTAGTTATAATTGAATAGCAGGGGTTGCTATAAGACACGGTTTCTGTTAAAAGCCCTTTAAAGAAAGGGTTATAAATTCATGAGAGGGAAAATGCCTCCAGCTGGAGATACTTAATCTGTCGGACCAGCTAGTTGTAGGTATGTTTGTGTATAACACACAAACACCAGTGTCCGAATGGGGGAAAACAGAGGTGCTTTCTGCAAGGCTTTGATGTTTGCGGTGTGAGAGAGGGTCAGTGGTTTTGCCCTGCTGGGGGACACAGGCCTGGCACCAAGGCATAGCTGTTCTGCCAGGAGGTGCCACCGTGGGTCTTCTCAGCAAAGAATTCCTTATCGCTGTCTCCGTCCCGGCAGTCTCTGCAGATACATGAGGCAACCTGACACAAAGCCAGTGGAGGTTTGACTGCCTGATTTGACAAATGTCTGCCTAGAAACCTTGCTTGTCCAAAAATTTAAGAAATACTGAATTTTATGTGAATTCTACCTGCTGGCCCATGCACTGCTGGAGTGTGGGTACCGGGGTGTGCTGCCAGAGCTGCTCTCCTGATGCCCTGGGTTATGGTGACGTATCTAGAAGATGGAATCTTTCCTCTTGGGATCACGCTTCTGCCCTGTTTTTAGTGAGACCAGTGTCCCCCCTTCTCCAGTCCTCTTCCACTTCACCTCCCAGACAGAAAGCTTTGGCACAGCTCTCCTGGTGCTGGGTAATATCCAACTGTCACGTGTGTTCAAGGGACAGCAAAAGGGACAGTGGATTCGCTGCAGCCCTGGAGAAGCCTCCAAAGAATGAATAGCCCCAATACTAATCCCTCTCAGTAGTGGTGGAGTTCCAGTTAGTTTGTACCTGAAGGTGCAGTTTCTGACCTTTTGGCAGCCAGAAGGGTCTTCACACAGAATTGATTCTAAAGGTAGATTTAGAACAGCATTTGCACTATTCAGCTGGTTCTCAATAGGGGCTTTTGTACTGGGGGGAAGTGGGGGGCACTCTAGACACACACTGGACTCAGACAGTGTTTGTGAAGTTTCTGGCAAAAGCACGTTGATAATTGCAAGTTGTCTCACAGAGAACCCAGCAGAATTTAAAAAAAACCCCAAATGCAGGAATATATATGTGTAGGTTCTTATTTGGGAGTAGGGTGAGAGTTAAGTAAAAATTAAGTGCCTCCTTTATCTGATGGAGCCCACATCTTCTCTGTTTTGTTTTTAAGGTCTAGAGGAAATAAGAGGTTGTTTAGAAGCAGCATTTTTATGGGATTATGTGGTATTTTTTGTGTACTGTAACAAGAGCTGCTCTAAATAGCATAGAGAGAAGTAATTCAGATTTATTTTTTCATTATCGTCAGCTATCCCTTAGACTGTTTTAAGGGATCCCAGGAGCACGCCAGAAGAACAAAGTGGTTCTCTTCACTGTAATTACACTTCTCATAAGAGCACTGTATCTTGAAATCTATTTATAATCTATTGATGTTTTTTTCTGATGCAATAGATAGTTTGGGTGTATCACAGCTCTTCAGTGCTGCAGCGTTCTACAGGTACCCCTTCACAGCGTAGCCTTAAAATCACTCCTCGGGATTCTTGGATGAATAATTGTTTTAAACAGCGTTGCAATAAATGAAAATACAGCTCTGAGACACCCTGTGGTCTTTTAGTGGGAAACGTCAGTGAACCTTAGAGTGCCGAGCTCTGGGGAAGGTGAGGTGTCTCTGCTGGCTTTGCCCTCCTGGGCGAAGGGAGACAGCCCCACACTGAGTATTGGAGACACAGAAAAGTAAAATATGAAGAAAAAAAAAAAGGGGAGGGGGGATGTACAGAATATTGCAGAATGGTTTAATGGAGAAAGAGGAGTGTGTTTATCCCTACAAGGTCTGTGCAATGAAGTAACTGCTGTCCTTCAGAGGAGCAGGGCACAGACCAACTTGGTGAGAGACAGCAAAAATAGACTTAGGTTCTGCTGCTGCTGAAACTACTTGTTCACGCTGTGGATCTGGCCTTATTGTGCTTTCCTTATAAGACTACAGCTTAGTTATCCACAGGTTTATGGAGAATTTAAAGAGTTTAAATTTTCACTTTGCAGTGAAAAAATGAAAAAAAGCTCACAAGGCTCCACCAAACCTCAGTTTCCTACAAGAATAAAGTGGTTCTGAAGGACTAAAGTGCCGAATTTGTGAGTTCATAATATATATTTTGGTGCTTTGAGGCTGCACCTAATCCAGAACGAAATCTTTCCAGCTACAGTGTTAAATCAGTTCTTCCCGTGCCAGGTTCCAGAGTTAAAATGCTGTCTGTAGTGACACCTCTGGGGGTCAGCCTGCAGCCCCTGGTGTAGGTGGGCTCACCCTGTGGTCTAACACATTCATTATTTTATCCTGATCAATTAACCTGGGTTCTGGCCACAGTAGATTTGTTTTAAGTGATAAGGTTTCGGCGAGCCCACTTCAGATCTTGTAAATCATTAGACTTGAATTTTAATGGTACACTTTCATGCCCTAAATCTGGAGGAACGGAGGACAAAAGGGGAAGGGAATTCTACTTGAAGTAGAGGAGGGGACGATAAGGTTGAATTAAACTCCTTTGAGTTCTTCCAGAAGGATTAGTCATAAAATAGAGCATTAAATAATGGTGGGAGGTATGTATATATATCTTAAAGTAGGTCATAGCTTTATCTTCTCTGCCCATCCCTTCTCTGGCTTCCCTAAGTAACGGATAAATAAATTGGCCTTTTAAGAGTGGCCTCTGTTCCCTGCTTCTATAGGTGCAATTAAATGTAGTTGTATCTTGTTTTCTTGCTTTTCTCTACCCCGCTCTGCGTCTGTAGCTGTTAGCAGCACGCTCCAGCCGCCTCTCCCCGGGTATCACCCCCACCAAAGGCAACAGCTAAAGCCCCTCATGGTGTGGGTTAGGTTTTGGTGCCAGGAAGCCCCCCGTCCGGCTATGCCATGCTGGTGGCAGTGGCCTCTCGCCGGGGAGAGGCCAGCAGTGCCCTTTGTTTGGCTTTCTGATCGCGGATCAAACGTACAGCACGTCAAATAATGCATTATTCATGGAGACGTCGGGCTCTGAAATGTTGCCGGGGTCGTCTTAATTACTTTTTTTGTTTGTTTGTTTTTTAAATTGTTTATACAGGCAAAAATAAAATAATAATAATAATTTAAAAAAAAAAAAATGGTAGCTTGTAAATGTTGGGAGTACCAGCAAGAGCAAGTCAGAGCCTTTCCCAGAGGCTATTCTTGCTCCGTCTGAGCAGCAGGAAACTGGAGCATATGTTGGATGTTAGCCGGGGTGTACGCGCCGTGTCCTACTTATTCAAGGCTTCCTTTGAAGCCACAACTCACAAGTTTGTTTCTTAGGGGTACATGTCAGACCGCATTTAGCATTCCTTGCCGTTAGGATACTCCTGAACAGCAAAAAGGCAACATTTTGGGGCGGCTGCTATCTGAGCAGCGATCTGTCACTTCCACTTAGGCAGCCCAGGGAGGAGGCAGCGGGGAGACGCCGGGGCCGGGGCTCGCCTCGCAGCCGGCATTATCTCACAGCCCTTCCAAGGGAGGAATTCATCTCCATTTAAATCACACAGGGCTCCTGGTGCTAAGAACCGGGAAGAACGTTAAAGCGGGGAGCCCAACTGGCCGGAATGTTTGGGTTCAGAGTGTTCGGGAATCCCGAGTGGCACGGATGCTCTGAGGATGGGTTGTTTTTCCCTCCCCGGGCGCTCGCAGAGCAGGTTGTTAACGTGTCTTGCCTGGTGAGGTGAACCTTTAGGTGTGTAAGGAAAGCTTGTGTTCTGGAATCAGTCGTGAATTTCAGATTTTAGGGCTTTGTTGACCCCACTCTTTGAATTTACTGCTATTTTCTGACAGCGGGAATTAGCATGCACTATTTCTCTGCGTGTTTGGCCACATCAAGGTATTTGATTGTTTAACGTCGCCTTCTCCAATTTCCATTGCTTGCCGCCTTGTAAGTAATTGCTTTTCACTTTCTGTGTTCTCACTTTTTTTTTCTATATATGCTCTCCTGGAATATGTAATATGGAGGTTATTTAAAGGTAGAAAAGGAAGCTTTGGCAGAGGATTTAGCTTTCCTTGTTTACAGCAAACCCCATGAGAAATCCTTCCCCGACACACACACACACACGCACATACACACACACAAAAATCAATGCAAAAGAGTAGGGCATTCATTAAGCTGTCAAAAATGGAATAAATGCTTTTTTTTATTTAGGCTCTTGTAGCTATTTTTCCTAGTATTTGAGTGTGTCCTGAATTATGAAATGTTATAGCTTTATAATTCATATTTGACAAATTAATATTTGGAGGCTGTTGAGCTGGAAAGGGGGTATTACCCTAGAACAGATGCAGACTACTCCATGGCTTGCTTTTTTTTTTTTCTCCCTTCCCAGGATATAAAAACTCTTTGACAGTTTGTCACTAAAGAGCCTTTCTGTCGGTGAAATACACCCTGTTTCATGGTATTTCAGATGCTGAAGGTGGGTGAGGGAAGGCAGCCTGGCAGGCACACTAACTGTGGGGATAATGGGGAGGAAAATACTGCCCGTATTCCCAGTATCCCGGCGCTTTCCCAGGCGTTTGTCCCGTGCTGTGTCTAACGGGAAATCCTGCTCCGAAGGGACGGCACCACCGCCTGCCTCTAGTGGAAACGCCTGTAATGTGGAGTGTGAGTCTCCAGCTGAATATATAAAAGTGACAGTATTTTTGGGGCTGGAGTTAGAATGAACAGGAGTGGGTACCAGTTCTGAACAGCCCCTCCCGGTCCCCCGTGAGATTCGTGGGGTCTCCGCTGGCTGGGGGTGCGGGAGCCGCGCTGTGCGTCACCCCCCAGAGCCCTCTTCTCCTCCTCACAAGGGATAACACCCCTCGCCCAAAACTCTTGGCCTCTTTAACCCAGTTTTGCCTCTGTCAAAGGCTGGGGTGACGGGAGCGTCCCCGCAGGAGCGGCCGCTTGTCCCCGACAGGAGGGGACAGAGCATCCTCGGCCGCCGGCGTGTCCCCCCCCCCCGAGCCCAGGCGGATGATAACTGCGGCTCCTGCCGTACCTGTAACGATTTAATTGTGTGAGTCAGCCCAGTCAAGCATCCCCCAGCTCATGACTGGGAGACATGAAATTCATTGTCATTATTGTCCCTGTCATTTTGGATCATTATATCCCGCCGCAGAATTTTCCTCACTCCAGTGCTTTCCTACCTCCAGGAAGCGGGGATTATGGCTGAGGTTGGGGTGGGGGCAGGACTGTGAACTACATTTACCTCGGGGGAGCCGCAGATTAAATTGGCTTTGCTCTCTGACTTGCTGGGTCCCTCTGTTTGTACGCGCTGGGTTTAAGGTTGGAAATGATGAATATTCGAGTGAATTCCCTGCCTCGCGCTTGGCTTTTTTTTTTTTTTTTTTTTTTTAAGCAAGGGATGGGGTTTGTGTCCCTTAAGAAGTGAACGGGGAATAATTCTTCCTATTGCCTTACCTGAAAAGATTTAAGGTTATTCCTGAGCAAAACGAGGTTATTTGCAGGGGGTGCCACAAACCCGGGAGCGTTCCCCAGTGTGCCGTGGCTTCCAGGGGGAAGATTCCACCCCAGCCTGGAACTCCCCTGTAATTTATAGGTGGGTGCTTTATGTGAACGTACTAGTCGGTCATTACTTAATGTCTATGTTCTCCCCTGCTGTGGGTATGTGGGGGAAAAGGGATTAGGGGATGCCCTGTGTCTTGGTGCTGTGTCTCCTACTGCCTGTGTCTGTGGGTGTACAGGGATGGAACAGCCCCAAGAGTTTTCCTCAACCAGCACTTCCTTCTCTGGTTCTGTAGCTGTTTGCTGGGTTTCTTGGGGTTCAGGGCAAATTTATCAATTAAAGTGCTTCTCTGTGGACGTGGTGGATCCGCACACACCATGCAGTACCTGCCAAACCCATCATCGCTTCAACCTGGCTTCAAAAATACCTGCTGTGGTGGGAAAAGCCAGGTTTGTTCCAGATGGACCCTGTTAGTGTGGGTGCTGGGAGGGCTCCTGTGACGACAGGCTGAGAGGAGCCCCTTCCAGTCCCTCAAGGGGCTCCAGGAAAGCTGGGGAGGGACTCTGGATGAGGGAGGGGAGCCCTAGGAG
>JAOTQQ010000079.1:738514-765711 GCA_026546715.1 Gallinago undulata | reverse complement strand
AGGGCAGGTTGGAGGGGGCTTGGAGCCAGCTGGTGTGGTGGGAGGTGTCCCTGCCCAGGGCAGGGGGTGGCACTGGAGGGGCTTTGGGAGGCAAACCCCAACCATTCCACAGCTCCATGGCTGCCCAGCCCTGGTGCCACACGGGTACACAATAAGCTGTGTTGGCACCAGCCTGTTCCTGCCCGGCGTGGTGGCCCGGCCACAGCAGAGCTGCCCTGACAGTTGTTCCTGGTGACATTTTAGCGGGGTTTCCATAAACTGACAGTGACAATGTTTAGTTTCATTTTAACACTGTGCTTTCACTTCCCCTGACATTGCGATATGGTTGGAGTGACAGGTTGAAGGCTGATACAATAGGAGTGGGAAACAACGTCATTATAAAGCCCTAGCATAGAACTGTAATTCCAAATTTTGTCTCTCACTTGATTTGCCGGGGTATTGGGGCTAGTTTTTGTATGCTGAGATCTGATTTTCAATAGGAGTTTTAGCTTCTGTGCCATAACGTGGCAGATTAGGCAGATATTCTCAGGGTATAATGGCTTTTTATTTTTTATTTAAAAAAGCTTTTATGGGCTTCCTGTCTCGTGCTGGTGTTATTCGGTTGTTTATAACTCTGTACCTAAGTTGGAATGTGTTGTTTAATTTCCTGATCTTCACTGTGATCTTGTTTGTTTTCATCCCTATGTGCAGGTTGTTTGGTCACAGGTTCCTCCTCTCCTTTTCATCTTGCCCTTTGAAAATAATCTTGAATTTCTGCGGTTTTGTAAGCTTTTCTTTTAAAATCGCACCGGGGGTGGTCTCTGCTGCGCAGTCTGGGGTGTGTTACGGGTGGTAAATGTGGCCGTTGGTGGTCAGCAGGCATTAGACCTTCCAGACCCTTGAGGAGCAGAACCTGGAGGTCAGAGGCTGATGGTCTTCTTGTCACCTCCATCGCTAACGGGAACAGAGAAGTTTATATCTTGGGGTCTGAGCTGGTGGAGGAAGCAGGAAATGATTTAAAATGACTGCTCCTGGTTTATTTAAACTGGATGTCTGGAATCTCAGTGAGCTGTTAGAATGAATTGACCTGTGAGAAGGCCACACTCAAGACCTTCCCTTCCATTAAAGCTCCCACAGAGGCAGGGCTGAAAATACCTACGTCTTAGGGCAGATCTTAAAGAGCTGAAATATCTGGGGGGTTGTGGGTTTTTTTTCTGGTACAAGTGCACACTTAGATATCTGTGTTTCATTCTTCCCACCCGGCGGGGCCGTACTTCAGCAGCCCAGACACCACGGTGTGGGGCAGAATTCAGATCACACGTGGTTGGTATGGGGAGCATTGGCAGCCTGGTGTGACATCGCCATGGTGGTACATGGGGGTGTGATGGAGCCCTTTTAACGGGGTCAGGCCCAGAACAAGCACGTGAATCTGCACAGCCCAGAGAGTCTGGTCCTTTTCAGCCGATTTTGGACTTGCCCTAAGCCTCCTGTGATTCAGAGGGCAAGAGACAGTTCGGGTCTGAGGGCGTTCGCAAGGACTTGTGACTCACGAGTCAAATTCGTTGTTTACCTCTGACTTGACTGATGTCTGGGGGAAAAGAGCTCACTTAGTTCCTTCTCCGCCAAGTCTGGAGCACTTTTGGGTCACTCCAGCTGATTCCTAATGCCCAAACTTGGGTAGGACCCATTTCCCTTGGGTAGAACCCACTTCAACAGTGGGTGCTGAGTGCCTATTTCAGTGCTTGTAGTAAAACTCTGCAATTAGGTCTATGATTCTGTAAAGGGTGCGGGCAGTCCTGGTACCTCAGTTATGTACAGTGATGTAGAATTACCACTCATCAGCCCTACATTTGGTGAAGTTTTGGTACGGTTTGTGTATAGACAGCAAGAAAGCTGTCCTGCACGTGAAATGATTTGATTTTCTTTACTGCGTGCATGCAATTCCCTAGTGCAAGGCAGATGTATGATTGTAATGTATAGGTTTAGTAATATATATTTAAAATAACTTTTGAATCTGGGTGCTTTTGATGAGGCAGGAATATCCTCTCCGGGATGCTGGCTGGTAGGGTTTGGGGTATGTTCCAAATCCAAGGGACTGCTTGTGACCTGCAGTTAAGTCTTCTCCTTAAATCAGTGGAGCTCAGTAAAGCAGTAACATACAAGCAACAGATTAACTTGTGAGTACGTAGCTTGTCTTTATCCTTTCAGCTTTTTAAAAGAAAACTAATTAGTGTTAGTATGGCTGCATTCTGTAGGGGTCTAAAATCGTGGCCATACTGTGGGCCTAGTGGTCTCCTTTGAATATTCCTGTTCTCCTTTGGGAAGCAGCCCGCTGGGTGGGTCTGTGGGGAGATGTGCCCTCCTGGGAAGGTTCCTTAAGACTGTCAGGGCTTCTTGCGTGGCTAGTGTCCAGCTCAGCCTTAAACTTCACCTCCCCGGCAATAACTGGCTGTGCCTAAAATCAGCCAGGGCTGTAAATTCAGGAAGGGTGAGGAGGATTTCGGGTCTGTTCCAGGGACCAACCTTTTGTTTAAAGCGAGAAGTTTGCAGTGCCCCAAATCAGGGCCACGCGGCTGCGGGACCTGCCAAAGGGGGTTTGGGGCAAAACAATGATGTTTGAGTGTGTTGTTAGAGGCTTAATTGCCGTGCAACAGGTACACCCGCTGAGCAGGTGTTCCTTCTTAGCAAAAAAAAAAAAGGTTAACGTGAGCAAAAGTTGCTTCCTAGGGTTAAAACAGCTTCTTAAAAATAATAAATTAAAATGCGGTCACTGGCTTTTGTGTGCTGGGTGTCTTCAGCTGAGTGGGTTGGCAGGGGAGAAAGGGGAGCTGGTGTGACAGTGACGGGTGCCAAAGTGTGCCACGGGACAGAACAGACCAGAAGGACCGGGGTGCCTTCTTAGCCCCGTGGGTCACACAACTCTTCCCAGTCAGCCGCAAACAGATCCCTGCAGGCTGGGGGCTTCGTTGCCACTGCTGGCCCTGGCTCAGCATCGATAAAAATAAAGTGGAACGTACGCCGTGTGCGCGCTGTGGGAGGATGCTCTCAGTGCCAACGGAAGCATTGTCTGTTCGGCTTTGAAGAAATACAACATTTGCTGCTGAGGAATGAAAATAGAATTTTCCTAAATTACACACAAAACCAAAACGAAATTATAAACCAAACGGCATCACTGTTGGTCTCAACGTGGTGTAGGAGAGACTTACACAAAATGTCCTCACGCACTAAACGTCTTCAACAGTTTGCCTTCTGAGAATAAGGGGTTATTTAAGAGAATTCAGTGTTAACTTAATGAAAGCACTTAGGCCAGTGGTTTGTTGGAAGCTAGGCTGACTGCTCTCAATAGGAACGGAAGTGTGACTCCATTGTTACTGTATCGCAAGCAGATGACAGTAGTGAATATTGAGATGAATGATTCTTTCAGCTTTTCGTGCTAGAAATGACTGAAAGGATTTAAACATCCTCTTATTTTTGAGAGCTACCACAGGAGGAGTTGCAAAGAGAACTCGGCACATGCCATCAGTTGGCTCTTGGACCCTCCTTCCAGGGATGTCGAGGTGTGGCTGCCCCTCACAGCACTGTTGGGATGCTTCCCGTTGACATTGGGATGCGTCCCATTGATGTTGGGATGCACCTTGCCAACGTTGGGATGTGTCCATTGACATTGGGATGCGTCTCACCAACATTGGGATGTGTCCCATTCAGGTTGGGATGCATCTTGCCAATGTTGGGATGCAGAATCTTGAGATGTAGAGTCTTTGCGTTGCCATGCTTCTGTCTCTCTCTAGAGTGGGACAGCTCAGCTCGGTACTGGGACACATTTTGGAATAATAATCATTCCTGATTCCAAACCAGCACACGTGTAAAGAGCTACTTTTACTTTAATCAGCAGAAAATCCGCTTTGACAACGGTGAGTGGTGCCGTAGTCAGGACTGATCTGGCTCTGGTGCCTTTATAACAGGGGGTGTGCATGGAGGAACAGCAGCCACTTCTTCAGACATCAAGGAAAAAAAAGATAATTGCGTTTAAAGTGCAGGATTTTAAGGTAATTGTTTGGGGGAAATGTGCACGTGTGAGTTGGAGGGCTTTAAACACGGAAAAAAAAGCTGTTCCAGAGTGGAAAAAAAAAAAAAAAAGAAAAGAAGAAACAAAACTCTTGTATTGTGACCCAGTCTGTACCAAAGTGTTGCAGTGATGTTCTCCACGGATGATAAATTCCTGAGCTCTTGGATCTGGGGCTTAACTAACACTTGTTACTTAGATGCTTGTTCTTTTGAGAAATTACACCTGTTTCCACATTATTTATTCTGCTGATTGCCTTCTCCGGATCCCTTTGGGTCTGGACAAATAAGTCATGAAACTGGGAGGAGGCAAACTTGCAAAATTTAAACGAAAAGGCTTCCCGTAGACCAAAGCTAATATTGGCTGACATTGGAAATCTTGTGGTGAACCCCAGCCTGGGCGAGCTGGGGAGGAGCGGTTCCTCTTGGGTACTACCTTTAACGGGGACAACAGGAGCAAACTGGTGAGGGATGGATCAAAAAGTAACTGGGAGAACCCTCTTGGCCCCCGGGTCCTTCTGCAATACCAGAAAATAAATCCTAGCACACGGGAAGGGGTACTTTGGGATGATTTGAGGGTGGTGTTTCTGGTTTGTGCTGGGTTTCTCGCCCCCTAAAGCTGAGCCCTGTGGTATCCCGTGGGTCAGGCAGCCCACCTGGAGCACCGCCACAGAGGGGTGTCTCCAGGGCAATGCTCTTCCCAAAGCCTTCGACTGGGGGCTGGAGGAGCATCCCCTGCGTTTCTCTGGAGTACCTGCTGGGTTCTTGGGGCTCTTTCCCGTCTCGTGCTCCCTCTGCACACGAGATGGACCTTCTCACAGCCCTGCCTTGAAACGGTAAGGTTTGAGGTGAACCTTGGAAGGTCGTTTTCTCCGTCCCCTGACGCCGCCGCAGCATAAATGGTGATGCCTTTATTTACTGATGCGCCGGCCACCGCTGACAGATGGTTGTTTAGTCTCGTGCCCCTTGTGTGATGGAGCGTCCCCAACTTTTCCTGACACCTTGCTCAGTTCTTCTCCTGTTCTTCTCTGCAGTTTATTCCGGGCATTGTTTGCGCAGCTGGGCTGGAGTTACTGTTTGTTTCTTCATCGGTGCTTTATCATGTTTCTCTTTCTCTACGCTTCCCAGAACTTTCTTTTTTTCTGGTAGTCGAAGACGGATTGCGCTGGGCCATCTCCTGCCTTAGAATGAGGGGTCTGGGGAGGGGAGGTGGCACCTCCGAGGCCATTGATCCCATCTTTATAACTGTGCCCTTTTAGCGAGGAACAGATCATTTGCGCAGCGGTTGGAGATTGCACAGGCGGAATCAGAAGGACCAAACTTTACATAAACCATTTATACTGGACGTTGGGAATGCTGGCAACATAAATCAACTACAATATCTATTACAAATTTATCACTTTATCAGTATTATCTTTGATAGAAGTGGTTCAAGCACTTGGGGAAGTGAACCGTACCTCGGGAAGTTTAGCCCTCTGCTGAATTAATTATTCAGGACACACAGAGCCTGGCCCCTTCAATGTATAGTAATTCTTTCCAGCCAGCATCCAGGACTTTAACTCCAGTGGCAATAATAAATAGGAAAAGTCTCAGGTGAAGCCAGTATTTCAAAGTAATTAATCATCTTCCCCTCGTGGTCCCTCCACCTCTCTCTTGGTTTTCTTTAACGAGGGAATTTCAGTAATAAATCTTTAAAGATATATGTTAAGAATCCTTCATTAATTCCTGTCTGCTTATTTCTCTCTTTTTGATGCTTTTATGTTGTATGTTGGGAAGTTAAAATGCATATACAAGAAAAAAAAAAAAGCAACAAACAGTTAGAGAAAGCTGATAATTTGGCACAGTCTCTGAAAGGTGGTTTCTTGGGTGCCGAGTGCTGTGCGGTACCTCCGCTACCGGGGATTGTCGATTAATTAGTCTGGCTGGACCCTCAAACGAGCGCTTGGGTACAGAATTAACTGAGGTAATGGAGGGGTAATTCTCAGTTCTGGGGTGTCGGGGGTCTCGGGTGGGGAAGGCTGGTCGTGCTGCTGCCGGCACAGCGGAGGGGATGTATCTTTAAATAATCCTCCTCGGACGGGAGCAGCCATCACGTCTATTCGATGTGACAGGGACAGACGTGACAGATCGGTTGTGACACGCTTCCATAGCACGGGTGCGTGGCTGGAGGTGACTGGTGTCCTTCCCCCCGCTGCAGGACAGCACAACGACGCCCGGATGAACCTCGCCATCGCCCTCACCGCTGCCAGGTACGGCGCTGCCACCACCAATTACACCGAAGTGCTGCGCTTGCTCAAGAGGACAGACCCGGCCAGCGGGAAGGACCGTGTCTGCGGGGTGCGCTGCAGGGATGTCCTGACAGGTAGGGGTCTGTCCGTCTGTCTGTGTGTCCCCCAGGCTCGTGGTGGGACAATCTTCTCCCCCCTCTTCTCCAGCTTCAGGCCACTCGGTGCTTGGCGTGATCCCCCTCCAAGCCTGGGCTGTGGAACAACACGATGGACCAGAACATAATGTCATCATAGAATGGTTTGGGTTGGAAAGGACCTTAAATCCCATCCAGTGCCACCCCCTGCCCTGGGCAGGGACACCTCCCACCACACTAGGTGGCTCCAAGCCCCCTCCAACCTGCCCTTGAACCCCTCCAGGGATGGGGCAGCCATAGCTTCTCGGGGCAACCTGGGCCAGGCTCTCACCACCCTCATAATGGCCTAAAGTGAAAGAAAGAAAAGATAGAGAGCAACGGGCCAAGAACACAGCAGTGTGCCTGGTCCCCACGGCACCTACCACTTGGAGATAATAGCTGACACCATATGGATTGTGACCACAGTAGGGGGGAAAGCAGGACCCCAAGATCAAGTAAGCTCTGGGGTTCTGTAACTGTCATCCAAGTTGGGCCAAAGTGGAGAAGTACGTGACAAAAGTCAATGTCTTGGATCCTATAAGTAGCGATTCTAGTAAAGACCCTTTGGGCTCTCCTGGATGGCAGGGGGCCATGGCCAGTGACTCCCCTGAGCTGAGAGACCTCTCATGCTGACACCTCGAGGCCAGGCAGAAGACCTTTCTCAAGCCTCAACTACTGCCTGTTCAGGAATTCTGAGGCATCATGAGCATTTACTCAGTATTTACAGGAATGTTTATTTCTGAGAGAGAGAGAGGAAGCCTAGAGTTAATTTTTCTCTCACCCACCTTTCCACCTGTATGGTATGTGTTCAAGGGCAGGTTGGAGGGGGCTTGGAGCAACCTGGTGTGGTAGGAGGTGCCCCTGCCCAGGGCAGGGGGTGGCACTGGGGAGCCTTTAAGGTCCTTTCCAACTCCTACCATTCTGTGATTCTGTACACGTGAGCTTTATGGCTGGGGATGCTCTTCTGCCCATCCCTGCACCTGTAGGACACCTTTTGGCTCACTAGCAAGGAATTCCCGATCGGAGACCTCTGTGTGTGTGTGCATGCACTCATATGCTTTGCTGAGATACATATATGAGCATTAATGTGAGATTTGTACCTCTGCTCATACGTGTGTGTGTTTATTTGGCATCCTTCTAGCCAGCCCATGTGAATCTGGCCGTCTGCAAATCTGGAACTAAGTCACTCTTCAATTGTTTTGTTTACTCACTTTGTCACCCCCTAAGCTGGTTAATGATGAAGCGCTGCTAAAATCCAGCCTCTCGATCTGCCTTAGCTCATCAATAAAGTTTTGAATAGCTGCTGAATCAAATATTCTCCTCTGCTGCACGGCGGCGCTGGGACCCGACGGCAGCCCCCTGCCTGCTTTTGCCCACTGTCCGTCTGTCCTCTGGCTGGGGGCAGCCATGGCTTTCTGCAGCTGCAGGGCAGCATCCCCGTCCCCTCTTCGTTAGAGAAAGGGAGAACTGAGGAGCAGAGGGAGGAGCGGGGAACCACCGCTGGCTGTGAACATCGACCAACCTGGAAAGGGGCCACCTTCCCCGGGGAGCGGGGATGTTAGTGCCAGTCAGCTGTACCTGCTCGCAGGTTTTCATTCAAACCCCAGGGTTTTGGCAGGGTCAGGCTGAGCTTTACACCCAAACCCTTCCGTCAGGCGGAGGTGACGGTGTAAAACACCACCCGCTCTGCAGCAACAACCCCATTTACCACCTCGGTGAGCTGAGCCTGGGATCTCTCTTGCTCGACAGGCAGATTTCAGCTCGGCTTCCTCTGCCCGCTCCGCCTCCTCCTGCCTTTCCAGATAAGAATTTCCCTGTAAAGCATTTTCTTTCAAATCCAGTGTTACGTGAAAACTTTGTTAATTTTTAAAACCCGGCCAGCTGTTCTGTTCAGACAAGCCCCGTACGCTTTACAGTAGGTTAAGTTCATAGATGGATTAATAACGGAGGGTGTCAGCGCGCGGGGAAACAAATGGGGGGTGTGATTGATACTGTTTTCTTTCACAGGGCAGGAATTTGATGTCAAAGCCAAGTGTGTTATCAACGCGACGGGCCCCTTCACAGACTCTGTGCGCAAAATGGATGATGAGGAAGTACCCAACATCTGTCAGCCCAGCGCGGGCGTGCACATCGTCATGCCTGGCTATTACAGGTAATGCCATTACTCTCAGCCTGAACCGGTCGGGACTCTCTCTGCTGCTGTCTTTAACAAATAAGCCTGCAGAGACGCTTCTCTGGGTTTTATGGCAGTTTGGAATGCAAAATTATTTTATTTTATTTTGTTTTGTTTAAAAGAGGATTCTGGCACTGTGCCGATTAGAAGAATTTAATATATTCAGAAAAGACTAAAATCTTGTAGTTCTTAGTTAAACCTCACCAGGGCAGAACTCCTGCTGAAGCAGAGGCGCCTTTAGGCAGAACGTCTACAACAGATTTGTGAAAGGCACCTATTTTAATAGTGAGTTTGAGTTGAGTGTTCTGCCCTGCTCCTTCAGAAAACATGAAGCTTCTAAAACCTTCCAGAGAGGTTCCCACCTTCATACAAAACCTTCTGTCCTATTAAATGTCATAGAATCACAGAATGGTTTGGGCTAGAAGGGACCTTAAAGCCCTCCTAGTGCCACCCCCTGCCCTGGGCAGGGACGCCTCCCACCACACCAGGTTGCTCCAAGCCCCCTCCAACCTGGCCTTGAACCCCTCCAGGGATGGGGCAGCCACAGCTTCTCGGGGCAAAAATCTGAAACTCTGTGTGCTGTGACAGTGCCACATTACGACTCTGCTCCTGGTAAATGTGAACGCAGGGTGTGGGTGGTATAAGAAGTAGTTCAAAGTAACAGGGTTAAGTCCACTGGCGCTGCTGTGGACACAAGGTCACCCTCCCATGGTGGTTCTGGTGGGACTGTGTCACAGAGGAGGTCCTGGTGGCAGGCCCCCCCTGCCTATCCCTGCTTCTTCCCTCATTTTTGCTGCAAAACCAAACCCCCTTCTGCCAAGTAAAAAGCCTTGTCAGTGGAAACTCAAATATTACCTCTGGTTCCTGAAGTCATTAGCATCCTAATGGAAATTCACGTTTATGGACTTAGCCCGGTTCTGTTGATACAGTGCACTTACAATAATGCCTTCCATAGCAGCAGCGCGCTCCTCCGGGAAGATAAATTCCCATTTCCAGTGCAGAAGGGGTTGGTTTTTACCAGAGGTGTCCCAACAGGACACGGCCAGAGACTGTAAAATTGAGGCATTTTGGGGCTAGTCTCAAATCACTCTCGCATTCTGGTCTTTTTTTTTTGGTTTTTGGTCTCTTTCCACCTGAAAAATGGGAAAATGAGTTGAGAGCTGCTTTAAAGCCTGAGTAGTGTGGGGAAATGGATTGTAATTCTCTTTTCCTCGTGTACCACGAGAAGGACGTGAGTGATCGACTTCATGGCCCTACAGCAAAAACATGTGAAGCTTTAGAACTTTGGCTCACTTCGTAAATTCAAAGTAGAAGCTGGCTTGATGCGCACGAGGGCTCCAATTTATTTATTCTGTAATAAGCTAATAATTTTAATTGGAAATGCCGAGAATTCTCGTTCTCCTTGTTCCCCCGTGTATGTCACCGTGTGGGCATTACCGTGCGTGTAAAACGGGATCTGCCCACGTGCTGCCCCCGCAGCGCAGCTGATGAGATCAAACCCCATTTCCTTCACGTGGGAGAGCTTCAGCCCGGGAACTGGCTGCTAAAGTGGGAGAGGCTCCTGGGATTTAACCTTGGGGCTCCATCAGGTCTTCTCCTGGCGCTGAGGAATACTCCTCAGCCAGCACAGACTGGCGTTGAGCCGCAGCCTCTTGCCAGGTGGGAAATGTTTTGTGGAATTTTGGCCCGCGCTCACATAAATGACAATTTTTTTAACAGGTAGAGGCTTTTAGATATAAACATAATTAAGATTTTGTAAAACTAATGTTAACCTAATGCATTCATCTCCCATGGGTTTCTTACTCATTTATGTTCTTCATTAATAGTCCCAGTATTCCTCCTCTCGTTAATTCTATTTTTAGCGCACACGTATCTATTCCAGTAGCTGCAGTTCAGTCTCTCTCACTCCCTATTGTTTAAGTGTATTAACTGCTAACACGAGGGAAGGTTTTGGCTACATATTTCTGATAGCCTTCTTGCCTGAAGTGTCTCTAGGAGTGCAGTATGTTTTTCCCCTCCCTTTCAGGTGTTTTCCATCTTTCTTGACTTCTCCCTTCAGTCATACACTGTCCAATTTAACTGCTTTTTGGAAAAGGAAGCTTTTTAAAAAGTAGACATACTCCAAACTGCTTCGGTTGTTTGAAGTCAACTCATCAATATCCTACTATTGGCCACATATCTTGATGTTTCCTCGCTGACAGTCCCTTCAGATCCATCCATATTATACTCCAAGGCCATTTGCATCTAGATTTCTGTGTAAAGGCATTGCTTTGTACTTCATATTAGAGTTTACAGTCCTGAACTTACCCATCTTAGCAGCCTTTAAAGATCACTAGAGAAGTCCTGCAATGGCTGGTATTGCTGGAGCTCATACCACGTTCTCGCATCCATTCTGTAATCTTAAAAATCCATGTCTTAGGAAAACATGCCCGCTCCCCTCCCGATCCAGAGTCCCTCCCCAGCTTTCCTGGAGCCCCTTGAGGGACTGGAAGGGACTCTAAGGTCTCCTGGAGCCTTCTCTTCTCCAGGATGAACACCCCAACTCCAGGTGTTAGAAAATGTTGAACAGCCCTGGTCCTAGTACTAGCCTCTGAGGAACCCCACTCGCCACTGGTCTCCATTGGGACATCAAGCCATTGACCACCAGTATTTGAGTGTGGCCATCCAGCCACTTCCTCATCCACCAAGTGCTCCATCCGTCAAATCCCTGTCTCTCCAATACAGAGACCGGGATGTTGAGCAGGACAGTGTCAGTGCTTTGCACCAGCCCAGGCAGATGATGTCAGTTCTTCCCTTGGCCACCAGCACCATAACCCCATCAGAGAAGGCCATTTTTGAAGGCCCAATTTGCCCTCAGTGAAGCCGTCATTTGCTGTGAAATCTAATAGCAAACCCTTCAGTCTGAGGTGTTGTGATGAAACTTAGTTTTAAGTCTTTACTTCTTTCTCTTCCTTATTTTTAACAGGTTTTCTGAAATCACATTAAAAAAAAAATCATACTTTTGAGAAAATGTCTAAAGTTTTCTGCATATTCTGATACTGTATATTAAATCTCTAGTTTCCTCTGTCTCTAAATCAATAGCTTTTTCATTTTAAAAAGTAATCATTTGTCTGACGTGATTTACCTTTCACAAATCTGTGTTGACTTCCCCTATTAAATTGTACTTCTCCATCTGTATGCTCAAGCAGTCTATAAATATCATCTAAAAAATGTTCTAATATACATGCTATATATGAAATTTTCAGCTTCTCTTCTAGCCTTTCCAGATATTGAAAACTTACCTTCAGTAAGCAGTTTAGACTCCCTAAAAAAATGAAATATTCAGTGGTCCTGCTCACAGCTCTCCTCGGTGGATAATTCATATCCAAGCAGGTCTTTGTCTGTCTTCGGCTTATTGTGGAAGTGGCTATTGGAGCCCATGGAATTATTCCCCTCGGATGGGCCTTATTCCCACCTAAATCCCTCCCTTCTGCCCTCCTTCCAGATACTTCTGTAATCTCCTGCTCTCGGGAGAAGGCGCAGAACCTGAAGGCAGATTGTTTTAGGACTTTTCCAGCACCTGAGATGAAAGTCAGCATCTTTCCTTGAAATGAAAACAAACAACAAAAAAAGGGGGGGCAGCTTAAATGCTTTCCTATAAAAGCTGTTTACTTTTAAGGGTTTATAGAAGCCTTTTGTTCTCTGAACTCTAAGCAGAGCTCTTCAGTAAGTTATGAGGGTAACTGGGGTTGTACCTGTGGATTTTTTATTTTTTATTTTTCACATTGTATGAGAAAACATTGACACATAAATTAAAGTTTGCTGTAGGAAGAACCGAATCATTCTGTTTGTGGCACTGCCATAAATACATGAAAAAATCTCTGAGTAGTCGCATCCTGTTAGTGTCTCTGTTGCCTTTCCCCCTCCCCCCCCAAAATTCGGTTCCCATTTGAGGACTGCAGGAGCTGGGAGCACTGGGAGTGTATCCCTGGGGAGCCCGGTGCTTCCCATTGGAGAGGCAGAAGGTTTCCAGACACTGGGAGTTTACTGTTCCCACGTTCTCCCAGTGCTTGTGGTTTGTATCTTCCTCTGTCCTTCTTTTCTCTGCTTTTTCTTTCTGTTGCTAAACCTTGCCCCTCCTGCCCCACATTTATGGGGAATTGCAGAACTTGTTGAGATTTTGATGTTTTTACTCTTGTCCTCTGTTTTGAGCTCAGGTAATTGATGATTTGGGTTAATAATATTTCCTCTTTTTATATTTCATCTTGTTAGACACATAGATGCACCCAACCAGAACTTGACTTCTTTTCTTATCCCTGCCATGTCAACATGCCTTCTGTGTCACATTGCCATTGTGGCGTAACATAAAGCATTGTCCACTTTTGGATTAAAAGCAGTCGTTCATTCCATAATGAGTCTCAAGAAATTGTTGTTTTAAAATTTCCAAATGTTCATATTTGAAATTGCAGCGAGGCAGACTTTCCTGAGTGAATGGAGATGTGAGATGCCCTTGCTCGTTTTAGGTAGAGTAGTAGGTAGAGGTCTCTTAACCTGCTTAGGAAATCAAATTCTAGGAAGATCTGAGCATCACCTTGAAGGGCCTTACTTCTCAGAACTTTTGGGGCTACTGTTTAAAGTCAGCTCATGGCCACGTGGGAAATCTCTAATCTATTTAAATTTTTTTTTAAATTATTTGACCTCAGAACAAAGGTACGGTTCTGATAGTTTATGTGGGGCACCAGGTGTGCAAGAACAGACCCCCTGGTGACCCCCAGCCCCTGTTGAACCCTGTCCCGTCTTTGTTTCAGCCCCGATAACATGGGCCTGCTTGACCCCGCCACCAGCGACGGCAGAGTCATCTTCTTCCTGCCGTGGGAGAAGATGACCATCGCAGGGACCACGGACAGCCCGACCGATGTCACCTCCCATCCCAGCCCAACG
Organism: Gallinago undulata; assembly: GCA_026546715.1. Classification (NCBI taxonomy): domain Eukaryota; kingdom Metazoa; phylum Chordata; class Aves; order Charadriiformes; family Scolopacidae; genus Gallinago; species Gallinago undulata. Next base: position 752,176 of record JAOTQQ010000079.1, on the reverse strand, counting down.
GAGGAAGACATTAACTTCATCTTGAACGAAGTGCGCAACTACCTTAGCGTCGACGTTGAAGGTAAATCTTTGGCGCTGTTTTTCCCGGGGAAGGTGCCCATGACCATGTGGCCTTTCAGTCTGGGCAAGTCTGTCTGTCTGTCTGAAGCTTTTCTGTGGCTGGTCGCTCCGGTTCTTGTGTGTCTGAGTCTTTCTAAAACCAATTGGGACAGAAGTGCCATCACAACATGTGCATCGCAGGCACAAAACAATGCTTTTCCAGATGCACCTGCTGTTTGGACTATTTAAATGGTAATTAGTTAAAAGGTATGTGAAATCAGGTTTCACCTACCTTTATCTCACTGGGGCTGGCTGCCCAGCCGCACGGCCGGGGCACTGGGCTCTCTGGGTGGCAGAGACAAGGTTTTTTTGAAGGAAAAGGCTTTTCTTGATGGAAAAGTTGTTCTAACTTTCCCCATGTCTTTGCTTTTATTCCTATTTTTCTAGGCAACTTTATTCTTAGAATTTGCTTTTCTTGATAGGGTAAATATCTGATAGTGTCAGTTTTCAGCAGCAAAGTGCAATGGGCAAAAAGGAGAATTTATTCAAGTGGCTTGGTGACAGTTGTTGCCTTCAGTAGCTTAGCTGGGAAGAGGTTTGTGGTGAGATGCTGCTTTGACTCGGTGCTGGCTTAAAGGAGAGGCTTCTTTCCTTCACTGTGAGCTTTTAAAATTATTCTGTGAGGGCATTTGTACTTCTGTATTTCTCTTGTAGTAGCAGCATTACAATAAATCTGAAGAGCACTGGCTCAGGAGCGTTGCAGCATCCTCAGATGTAGGAACCCCTGCTGTCCAGAGGCTGGGAATGCCGCATCGCTGGGTTCCTGACGGGGGTATTCCATGGCTCTGGGGTGGATAAAGTTCAGAAAAGTCTTTGGGAAACGTGCCTTTAGGGTTTTTTGAGCAGAAGTCGCTCTCGATGAGACAGAGTTAAGACTGTGCATAAGACAGAGATTTTTGCAAGGTATTTTCCAGAAGCACGTTCCAAAGTGTTTAATTCTTTGGAATGAAACCCACCTGGGTGCCCGCAGGTTTTCACATCCGCAATTAGCGGTGTTTATAGATTACCCGTTATTGAATTACCAACTGTGCCGGCCGTATCAACCCGCTGCAGACCTGCCTTTTTGCTGCCAGAGACAGTGCCAGGGTTATCAACTTACACAGGCTTGGCTCTGCTCCAGCTGCTTAATTACGGTGTCACGCATGCTGCTTTTTCTAGTTTCATTAGTTTATAAACCTAATATGGTATCTTATTTCTGTGATTAACACTTCATTTTGGCAGGTTAAACATGCTGGCGGAGCACCATTGATTCCTGAAATCTATTTTGTGTTCTTTGGGGGATATTTTTACACCCTTTTACTGATTTTTCAATTATCATTTGTTTGAAAGTTGTATAAAAAAAATATGTTCCAAGGACTCTGGTATAAAGTGAATCAGTCAGTTTTTCTGTTGCAAATTTAATAAGCGGCAGAATTCATAGCATTAAATTCCCTAGTGGTCCTGTGTTTTATATATTAAAAAAAGTGACTTTAAGAGGCTGGGGTGGATTTGTACCATTGCTGAGGGCAAGTGTGACACTCTCGTGTGGGACAAACTTCCTTTTGCTTTCTAAAGTGTAAGGTCTGTCCAGTTGGCACCAGCAAGCACAGAGGAGGCTGGGTGCTGGAGGGGTGGTTTGGGTTTGGGATTTAGGGGGTTTTGAGCTGCTGGCTGAGTTCAACAGTTGAATCTCTCTTGGTTGATGTGTTTCCAGGATCTCTCTGTTCTGTTGGATTTTTAACCAGTGTGGAAAAAATAGGATCTTTCTGTCTGTTTTGGGCTAAAGAATATTAGTCTTCCCAGCAACATGCCGATCAGGGCTGGGTTTAGTTGTGTAGCACGGCTTATTGCATTGCTTTGGAGAATCTTCTCCAGCTCTTTGAGTTGCTCAACCAACAAGCACGGGGTGGTGCAGTCCTTGCTTCACAGTGGAAAATAGTAGGTTTTGAACAGTGCCACAAAGACGTTGGGAGGGATTCGAGGTAAATACCCAACCAGTTCCTGCTGACTTTGGCTGATCTTTGGTCCCGGGCAGTGAGAAGAGGAGACGTGTTGGCAGCGTGGAGTGGCATTCGTCCCCTGGTCACAGACCCCAACTCCAAGGACACTCAGTCGATATCCCGCAATCATGTCGTTACCATCAGTGAGAGTGGCCTGGTCACGATAGCAGGTACTGGAACTTCTCTTAAAGTACGGCTTCACTGGGCTATTCCAGTGGATTTTCTTCAAAACTTGTCATGTTACAGGATAATCCTTCATGTTCCTGTAGATAATGACCTGTCAGGGGTAGCACGACTGGCTTCTTGGAGCAAGTCGAGTAAGAATAATGGAATATATAAAATATGTATAGTACATACCAACTGCCTATGCCCCTTGCTTTCCCCAAATGCGTGGTTCCAGGTGGGAAGTGGACAACTTACCGTGCCATGGCAAAGGACACCATTGATGCCGCTGTTGAGGCGCACAACCTGAAGGCAGGTTCCAGTAAAACCATTGGGCTGCAGCTCCAAGGGGCCGAGGAATGGAGTCCCACCCTCTACATTAGGCTGGTCCAGGACTATGGACTAGAAAGCGAGGTGAGTGGTGGTTCCTGTGGATGCTCTGGTGTTTCTCTGTTGGAGGGTTTTGGTTTTTCCACTAAATCTAATACCAGCATAACCCATACAAAGGTCTGTTGAGCCTGCAAAGAGCTTATTATCTGGCCGGAGCAAACATAGTTTTAACAAAACCAAATTCTAGTAATTATTCCTATTTTCTTCCCTTTTCTCTTCCTTCTAATCTTGTCTGTTTCCTGCTTTAAAATGTTACATGGTAGGGTCTGTCTTCCCAACAAAACCTCCCCTCCAGGTTTAACCGCAGCGTGGAGTTGGGTGACAGTTGTGTTGACACACACGGTGGTGTCAGTAATGGTCTGACCCGTTCCCAACACAAGCAGTTTCTCCCACACACTCAAAATTTAATACCTTCTTCAGCTTATTTGCTATCGTTAGTAAGAGAATTGACGAGAAAAATATACGTATGTTTCATGTCCTTTCAAAAGCACAATATTGAATTCCTTTCCAACCCCATAGGTGGCTCAACATCTGGCTGCCACGTACGGAGACAAGGCCTTTGAGGTGGCCAAAATAGCCCAAGTTACAGGAAAGAGATGGCCCATCGTTGGGAAACGCCTCGTATCTGAATTTCCTTACATTGAAGCTGAGGTATGTGGAAAAACTTCATTGTGTTCTTTGGTTCTCTTCTTGGGATAAGCAGGTTCCCACCTGTAAAACATCTCCGTGAGCCCTTTCCTTTGAGGTCCGGATCTTTTTTCCTGTTTTTTCCCATTCCCTGGAGCATCCTGTATTTTTACGCTTGTATCTACACATATTCACATATCGATATATAATTGAATATTTAAATCTCATGTCCATTTTTTATTTCACACACACGTGTTTGATCCCAGAGGCGTTTTATAAAGCCTTCCCAGGAAAAAGGGCAGCTTTTCACACCCTTCTCTGGGTTGGGTGGGGACTCAGTGAGAGGGAGTTGGTGTTGCACAGCCAGCCCCGAGTGCGGTTTGCGATGCCAGGCGTAATTCCCAGCAGCGCCTGGCTGCTCCCTTCCTTCCCTGCCATTCCCCCCTTCCTTCCCTGCCATTCCCCCCTTCCTTCCCTGCCATTCCCCCCTTCCCTGCCTGCCCCAGGTCGTCTATGGCGTGAAGGAGTACGCCCGCACGGCCGTGGACATGATCTCCCGACGGACTCGCCTGGCCTTCCTCAACGTGCAGGCTGCCGAGGAGGCCCTGCCCCGCATCGTGGACATCATGGGCAAGGAACTGAACTGGAACGAGCAGAAAAAAAAGGTACAAAGGGCCTTTTTCATCTGCAACCGCTTTGCTTTTCTGAAGTAGTTTCCATGTTAACGATCTAAATGAGTTGAATAGAAAACTTCAAGTGCTGCTTTGCCCGGAGAGGATGAATCACTTGGTGCATTTCATTACAAAGCCTTTATCAAAATAGCTGTGGGATGAGTCGCTAGTGGCTGGGGGCGGAGGGGAGAGCCAGGATCTGTAGCCTGGTTTTCCCTGTTTTAAAGCAGACCTGGCATTCCCATCCCATCCCTGCTCAAATATTTTGTTGAGTGACGCTTTTCGACAGTTCTGGCTCAGAAAAGGAGGATCTCGTAACCCGTGTCACTCATTTTTTCTCTGCTGTGTCTTTTGAAAAGTGAGGGTACTGAGTTTGCACCGTTCTCTGCCCTGAGTCAATGTCCCAGGCTGTCGTTAGCGCCCTGTGCCCAGGTGGGACTCACCCCACTGCCCCCACGGCGCTGAGAAGGGGTGCATGGTTTGGGGGTTGTTTTTCCCCGAAGCAAACGGAACCTGGGGATGCTCTCCTGGCTCTGCCACTCTGCAGGGCATGGGACATTTCCCTTGGGCTGTGCGTGGAACCTTCCAGCCAGGGAGAAGTTTGACCAGCATTCTGGAAGGAGCTCACTTGAGTCTGGCCAGCCAGGGGGGCCTGCTGTGACCCTACAGCCCCCCCTGAGAATTGTGAGCTGTTGCTGGTGTGTTGAGCAGCCTCACAGTCAGGGGTGTTTGACTGAAGTTGGAGGTGTCTCACCCTTACCCAGTGAGGTTTGCTCTTATAATTTACTGTGTCAAACCAAGCTTCAGCAACCCTTCCATGACAATAGGGTAGGAAATGGGAAGTTGCAGAGAAACCAGTGTGACAATGGGGTGGAAGGGAACCCCTTCACACCATCTGCAGCTGCTGTGAGCTCCCTGATGCCACCAAGGCAGGCTCTTCTGAAGAAGCTAATAAATATTATATTAAAAATAATTGTGTAAGAACTTGCTGTTCCTCAGAAATAGAGTTTTTCTTTTCTGTTGTAGGAAGAATTGGAAGCTGCTAGAAAATTTCTCTATTATGAAATGGGCTACAAAGTAAAATCAGATCAGTTAGCAGACAGCTCTGAAATCAGCCTAATGCCTTCAGATATCGAGAGGTGAGTGGAGTCAGAGAGCTCCCTGTGCTGTGAGGAATTACTACCCATCATTGCTCCCAGTGCAGGTTTCCCCACTGATAACCCTTATCTTGCAGGTACAAGAAGCGTTTCCACATGTTTGACAAGGACAAGAAAGGGTTTATAACTATCCTGGACGTGCAGCGTGTCTTGGAGGTAACGTTTCCTTGGGTTCCTTTAGGTTCCTCTTGGAGCCTCTTCTCCCAAGTCTGGGAGCGTGGCAGAGGCACGCTGAGGGATGGGGCTGATGAACCTTGGGGCTTTGTTTCCTCCAGAGCATCAGCGTGCAGATCGCTGAAAATACACTCCATGACATTCTCAACGAAGTGGACCTCAACAAAAACGGACAGGTGGAGCTCAATGAGTTTTTGCAGGTGGGTGTTTGTGTGTGACGAGAGAAGCTGTAACTTCCCTGCACAAAGGGACGGGGGTTTAGTTTTCCCCTCTGGCTGAAGGGCTGGAGACTGGGTGAGGGTCATGTCCCTTTGCCTGCTCACAAAAGAAGTGACACACAGAGCCACCCTCCAGCAGCTTTGGGATTCAAGGATTTTTTTCTTCATGTGCAGAAACAATGAGACCCAAAGAACAAGCCCAATTTAGAAAAAATACCATAGTATAGACCTGAATTTGGCTTTTTTAATGCAAAACTGCTGTTTAAATGTATCCAAAATGCTACAGTTTTCCACTGGAAGGTGCATGGCACAGTTATGTGCACTGACATTTATCTGGGTCTGTGAAGTGATTAGTGGTTCCTCAGCTAATTTAAATATTTTAAAGAATGTGCTTGTGGTTAAAACCCATCCAGGCCATAAAAATCCCATTTTAACTCCTGGATTGGCCACCACCGTCTCAGTTTGTGTGAAAGACGATAATACCCTGACAACCCACACGCCTGCTTTTTTGCAGGGCTTTAAAATAAAATTAAATACGTAGAAAAATAAAAATTCAGGGTGCTGCTCACTGCTGGTTCTCCCGGTGCTGGTTTCGTGGAGCCTTTCCTGGTGCGGCGTTTGAAGGGATGGCCCTGTCCCCCTGCCCGGTGGCAGTGATGGATGCAGAACGGGAGAGAAATTAATGCTGGGGATTTTGGTCAATGTCAGCCCTTTCTTCACTGTGTCAAGTTAAACAAACAAGATCAAGGCAGAGGAAATGGTAATTGTCTCTCTCGAGATGAGCTGGAGATAAGAGCAGCGTTGTTGAATCTAAATGCAGAAAAATTTCACAGGTTGTGTCCAGCATTGGAAAAAGGACTATTTATTTGCCTAAAATGTAGCAATTCAGCTGGGGAGCTGAAATGCTCTTGGGGGAAGGGGGAAAAAGAAATAACAATTTGGGGAGTTTATGCTTTAAATATTCAAATATAAGAGAAAATCTGAGCTGGTTTCCTGGCTACTGGAAAGGATCTCCCTCTTACATCCCTCTGCGTGTGAAAACTTGTAATTGGTGGTGGTGGGGAACCCACCATTTGCTGTGTTAAACTCTAATTTGGTTACTTTGGGAACATTGTGGTTAAGAAGTTGAAACAACGAATAATTGCCTACTCTGTGGATATTATTTATTTTTTTTTGGAGGCTTCCTGGGGTTTTTCGCTTTACGGTGCGGAGCAGTCTCACTGGGGGCTGCCTGCCCCCAGCCCCCAGGTGTGTAGAGCGTAGGAGGCAGGGCACTGTGGTGGTGTAGTGTCACAGCTGTGTGGCTGCGGGCTTCTCCCCTCATTCCCCCTCTCATCTGAATTATTTAAGGCAGACCTGGCACCTGCAGAGGGGGGAGCAGCACACGGAGCCCAGCGCTGAGGGGGAAACGCGGTAATAAAACCACCGGGAGATTGCCATGGAAGGAACAAAACACATGAAGTGTCTGTTTACTTTTTTTTTTTTTTCCCTGTAATGGCTCTGTTAGGTCACTTCCCGATACTTTGGTGTTTGCTTTCTGAAAACTTTCAAGGAATTGTGTTTCACGGCAGAATGCGGCAGCGCTGTGTCTCTGAAGGCTTGCCCGCAGAACCCTCATGCCGCTGTCACTTCTGCTCAGGAAAGGAGGGGGAGGACCTTGAGAGGAGCTAGTTTTGGTCTGTAAAGGAAAAAAAAAAAAAAATTTAAATCAGGAGGAAGCAGATTTTTTTTCCTCAGAAGCAGATTTCTTTTGGGGTTCTGACAGACCCACATACCACAAAGTCCAGTTTTCGTGGCAGTGCCTGACCATTAACCATCATCTTTGTGGTCACTTCCCCAAAGAGCGAGGGGAGTAGTCACACTGGGCAGGCACAGGACAGGTGGCCGAGCCAGGTGTCACCAGGACGAGTGGATATAATTAATAGATTTTCCTATGGAGGGGGAGGAATCTGAAGGATCCTTAGAGTTGGATGGCAGGAAGAAATTGCATTGTGTGAGTGCCCGTGGCTTTCCACAGCCATCCCTGGCAAGCCACCAGCATGTAATTTCAACTCTAATGCTCACTTTATCCGTGGGATAAAAAAGAATTAACTAAAAACCTTAGCACTAGTGTGTGTTCGTTAAGATAGAGCCGAGTCCGGTCTCAAGGACTTAAAGGCAAATTAGTTTTAAAAGTCTATAAAGGAATTTGGATTTGAAAGAGTTGTGGAAGTCAAGTGTGCTGTCTCTGCAGAGCAGGGCACATGAATGGGAGAGGGTATGGTTGGGGGTGGTGGGAGATCAGGAATGGTGTTCCTCTGGTTCCTACAGCTTTCGGGCATTACAAGGAGAAAAAAAAAAAAAACAAAACAAACCACCCCAAAGCACTGGTGAAATCGCTGGGTTCTGCTACATCCTTAAATGTCACTGAAACCCCCTGGTACTGACGGGTGTCTGCGCTGTAGCTTCCAACTGGATGGCGTTTGGTTCTTGTGCTCCTCCTGCTGCCAACGCCTCGCCAGACCTTTGGGAAATTTTTGGAAAACGTAAATGAGCTTTGAGGTGAGGCTTTGAAACCAGACGGCTTTATACATGGAAAAATCAGTTCTGTGTATTCTTTAATGGCCACGTCCAGGAGCTGGGAGTGAGAATTAGCTCGGGCCTTTAGACTGGAAGTGTGGTGGTGTCACCGGTGGTGGCCCAGGTGTCTGTCCCCTTCTCCTGCAGAGCATGGCGCTGGTCTCCTGTGGTCTGCGGGTGAGGGGCTGGACCTCCCACCTCTGTCCTCTGTCCCACAGAGGAGCTAACGGGCTGCTCTCCTCTTGTGTCCCCAGCTGATGAGCGCCATCCAGAAGGGCCACGTGTCGGGGAGCCGGCTGGCCGTGCTGATGAAGACGGCGGAGGAGAACCTGCGCCAGAGGGGGGTGATCTCGGTGGACCGCAGCGGTGGGGGGCTCTGAGCTCAAGCCCAGAGAGCTCTGCTGGTGGCCACCCAGACGCCCGGCTGCCTCTGCCAAAAAAAACATTCCAGTGCTTCTGAGTGTCCCGGCTTGGTGACGGTGACAGTGTCTGTCCAGCGGTATAGCTCGTGCAAAAACACTTTGGTGCGTTTGTTTTCGTTATTAACGTTTTTCTGTGCAGCTCCTCCTGCTCCAGGACCTGGCCTTTGGGGTGGGGTGTTCTCAAGACACAGGAGTTCAGGAGCACGGTCTGGAGAGATGTGGGTGCACCCTCTGCCTTCTGCGCTACCTTTTCTGTCTCCTTCACCTCCAGAGAGAGCAGCTCAGAAGGTGAATTCTGCCTTTAAATGCGTTGCACACCTGGGAGTAGTGTTTGAGAGCGGCTCAGCAGAGAGCCAGAGAGGGGGGGCCCGTGTCCTGCCTTGGGGACAGTGTCACAGAAGGCACAAAGCCACCACTTCCCCAGGTAGTGACACTGGGAAAGAGCTGGCTGGGCTTGCTCCTCGGGTCACTCTGTCACTGCGGTGCCACCAGGACGCGGTCGGGCAGGAGTATCAGCAGCGTGAAGCTGGGGAACTACGAGGCATCTTCATTAATCACCCACGCTAATGATTCGGTGAAAAGCTCGGGGACAGCTTCCCTTTCTCCCGTATTAATAAAAACAATTGTTCCTTTAAGAAGTAGCGTTGTCTGGCGGGTGGTGTTTGATGCTCTGAAGTGCTTCCCACTGTTTCCAGTTTGGGACAAGCACTGGTGACAGGCGGAACGCGGCAGGTTTTGGTAGCACAAGACTTAATTGTTGATTCACAAATTCCCAAGCACCCAGGGAAGCCACGGGGCTGGGTTTGCGTTCCCCTGCCTCTTCTAGAAAAGCCAAAGGGCTATTTTTTCAGCAGATTAATTATAGAAAAAAAAATAAAACATGGGTGTTTTTCTTTTTTCAAAAAGGAGCACTCGGTGGAGGTGTGGTGATGAATGTTGTACCTGGCTCTTCCCCTTCCCCTCCCTGCTCTCAGGGTGCTCGGGCTCAGGTGGGAGACTCTGAATGGGGCAGGAAAAGCCCTAAGAGTGGGTTTATCCATGGATTTGTCGTTCTGTTCGGTTCTTTGAACATAAATACCAATTTAGCCTCAGTCCAAGGTGCCAGAATTCCTGCTGGTGTAAAATCTGCTGGGTTTTAGCTGCTGGCCCCACTGTCACTGGTGGAGGTACTGGGGCAGTAACGAACTGGGGGGGTTCCTCTGGGACTGTAAAAGGGAAATGATTACCTACACAAACGGAGGAGTATAGGAACTGCAGAGTTGTGTTTGGCTGGAGGGACAGAGTCCTTTAATAAAAAAAAAAAATATTCAAGTGATTACGAATAGTAGATAGAAAAAAAAAAAGGGGGAGGGGGCGAATAAGCCTCGTTTAAAGTTCAGCAAATGTTCTATTTCCATCAGCACAAACAGTAGGTAAAATCTGGAGGGAAGGAGAGAGTCTCGGGTAAAACGGCTTTCAGACATTTTTTGCATGTTAAATTTATGGAGTTTTGATGCTGCTTGTACCAAACTGCAGGTGTTTGGGGCGGGGGGGGGGGGGAAGTGGTGGTGTATGGCTTTTGCTTTGAGCCCCATGCTGGGGGGGTCACAAGGAGCCTGGCACCTTTCACCATCTAAGAATTTTTATATGAGCCAAGGGGTTTGTTTCTGTGGTCCTGTCGCCTTTTCTGTGTGAAATATGTTTCCAGTCTGTCCAGGTAAATTCCGGGAGTTTTTGGCAACAGCTTTGTGTTTCCCAAACGTTTCTTGGGTGAGAACACAGAAATGGGTTTTGCCTGGAGCGCGGGGCTGGGGGGATGAACGGCGGATCCACGGGTTGGGTGGGCGAGGGAAGGAGGGAGGAGGGTTAGGATTCTACTCTTAACAACACTTTAAGAAAAAATAAAAAGGAGTAAAAGTAAAGAGACCTTTTCCAGGCCACATAAAGAAAAATATTTACAATATTTATGTAATTTTGTATGGTTTAAAGAAAATTTCTCCTCCACTCCTCTCTAAACGGCACTGTTGAAATGAATGATAGGGGTTTACCTGTAAGGGCAGGATTTTCTTGCTTTGTACCCAAAGTGCCCTCCTGCTCTCCCGTGCTGGCAGTCCTGGGTGCAGAGCCTGGCGTGGGGATGCTCCTGGCTGGGAGTGTGTCTCCGGCAGGAATTCCCTTTGCAGCTCAGCCCTTCGCTGCCCGGTCTCTGCTCCTCCTGACGGCTCAGCCAGGTCGGGGGGAGCCAGAGCTGCAGCTCTGCAGGGGGGAAAAAAAAAAAACAAACCAGAAATATTTATTTATCACCTGCTGTTTGGTTTCGGGAGCGGTGCCTTTGTGCTTTGGGTGGCTTTTTCCCTGTGGATGTGCTGTAGGGAGAGTTGTGAAATGTCACTGTCTTGCGTTGCTCTCAGCCGGGGGGGAAACGCAGTAATGAGGCTTTTCCTTTTGATGTTTTGTGACGTGGGGGTTGGATTTCTGGAGACTGGTGTGTGTGTGTGTGGGGGGTTATTTTGTGTTTTACAGGTGTGTCCCTACCTGCCGTGTGTTTATTCAGCCGGGCGTGTGAAATCCGTGTGGATGCGTGTGTACACACACACACACGTGTACACACACACGTGTACACACACACACCCCCCTCTCACACCTGGCAGGGGGCCGTTCCGTTCGGCTGCTGCTCCGGACCCAGCTGGGAAATGCCGTGTTTGAGGCCGGGTTGTCATTTTTATAACTGTCTTGGTGTTTTACTGCCGTTATTTATTACTTTTGATATACAGAATGAGCCGCATGCGTTTATAGAGCAATAAGAGGATGTATTTAATGTGCCTTGTTTTTAACTGAGTAAGGACTGAAAGCATGAATCAATAAAACTGATTAAAAACACTCCCTTCGCCGGCAGTTTGTGGTGGCACTTAGGAAAATAACTTGGATTAGCCTTGAAAAAGTTTATTTTTAAAGGAAAAATGCGCGGATGGACCCTTCTCAGCCAACGCGGTGTAACTCTGCCCAGACTTTCCCGTTTTAGCTCAGGATTTAGCCCCTCGGTAGTTGAGAAGCGAGGAGGAGGAGTTGAGGCAGCACTTGGCATTCCCAGGGTAAGGTGTTCCAGAATTGCAGCCAATTGGCCTGGCTTTGAGGGGGGGGGGGGGGTCGGGCAAGGGGGGGTGGATGGGAAATGCCAGGCGCCAGCCTTCCTTTGCACACTGATGAATTTTATCCTAACTAAAATCAATAGGAATGAACGGCAGAGATTTCATAATCCATTTTGATCATTTTACATGTCAAGTGAGCGCGGGGGTTGCCATGTGTTGATAAATGTTCCCACGGAAAAAAACCGCGATATATTTTCATTGTCAGTAAATCAGTAAAGCTGTTATCGGTTTTAACGCAATTTTTATAATCTCCATATTATTTTATAGGTTTTAATTTACACGGGTGATAGGGATTTTCCACCCCTGCGCCGTGGCCGTGCTGAGCTCGGGGGGGTCTGTGTACATGCAGCTGGAATAGCTCCCTCCGCCTGTCCCCCCCCAGGAACAAACACCACCGGCACCTCCGGAGTGTAATTACAAATATTAGGAATTTTATCTCATCTGCGGAGTGTAAGTAATACATCAGAAAATGTTGGCCACAATCGGTTTCATCCCAAATATGTCACAGCACTAAAATTGCCCGGGGCCCTGGTCCTGGCTTTCCCACCCGAGCCGGACTTGGGGGAGGGGGGGTCATGGAGCGGCGTTTTGGGGCCGAATGGTCCAAAAAATCAAATTTCTGGCGGCTTGTGCTCTGCAGCCCGTTTCAGAAATAGGATGTGGGGGGAATATGACAGCAGCATTAATATCTCAGCGCGGGTGCCGGGCTGGGTGCAGCTGCCCAGCGCAGACATCCCTCTCCGGCCGGGGGGGAACCATCGCTGCCCGGTGGCTGCCTTCCTCCCCGCTCAAAAATGAGGGGGTTTGCCTTCCTGGGGGTGTTCAGCCTCCGGGATTTCATCCCTGCGACCCCCCCCCCTGTTTTTCACACGCCCGTACCCTGCCGGGGGGTACCAGCCGCCGCCGCTGGGAGTGGATGCTCCCTGCCCTGGGAAGGTGCCGTCGGGATAATCCCCCCCCTCTTCCCGTTTTGCAAAGAAAGGCAGAGATTAAATTCTGCTCCCCTGAGCCAGCCTTTAGCCTGCTTTTCTAAACGCCTTCTGCCCCCTGCGTTACGCTCCCCGCTCGGATGCGGGCAGGGGGACTGCTTTCCCTTCCATCCGGGGAAGTTTTAATGGAATAATCATATCTATATTTAGCTGAACTTGATCCTTCGGGAATGCTGGCCTTGTCCCCCGTGATTTCTCTGCTCCCCCCCGGGACTGAACTGACTGCACTAAATCCTGCAGGTTTTGGGGGCTTTTCTCCCGCTGCCCCTCGCCACCGCCACGGCAAAACTTGGTGCTGTGGTACCCGCCTCATCCCGGTGCCCAAGCAGTGTAAAGCTAATTAGGTTAATGAGCAGAGGGAGCCGGGGCAGTGTCACCCGACTGGAAGGTCCCTCACAAAGCAGCTCCCTCCATCCCCCCAGAGTTAAAAAGCCCTCCCCCCCAGCTGCCTTTCACTTGCTTCTCCTTCAAATTGTTGCCGAGTTTATTTTAGTGAAGCGCGCAGGATTCATTCATTCGTTTATTTATTTATTTATTTTAGCATATCTCCAATTAACTGATTGGCAATTCATTTTCATGCAGGCGGAGCTCCCCCTGCCCAAGCGGAGAGGCTGTAAATCTTAGATCTATTGAAGTGACAGCGAAATATATTTCATTTTTCCCCATGAATCATTTGCCATCCTTATTGCAGAAAAATGGCAAAATTATGGTGTACCATGTTTTCATAAATTACTGCTTTTTCTCTCCCCCCACCCTCAACCCCCCTCCCAGTTTGTTCCAGAACTCACTGGGGAGGGCTGGGAGCGTGGGAACCCCGAGTGCTGGGCGAACAGGGCTCCTTCCTCGCCAAATCCACTGAAAAACCTGAAAAAAAAAAAAAACAAACAACTCTGAAATTGTGCAGGGAACGGCAACAACTGGTACAGCTTCCAAAATTGATAATTTTTGAAGTTACCTTGCCGTAGAGTCGTTAGGAGATTGGCCAGGGAAATTGTTACTCTCAGCCAGAGAGGAGGGAGCAGTCGGTGCTGCCGCTTGGACTGCTTTATTTTTATTTCCCAAAGAGCAGGAGGCAGTTCCTGGAGGT
>JAOTQQ010000079.1:731014-733514 GCA_026546715.1 Gallinago undulata | reverse complement strand
AGGGCGAGGGGAAGGAGTGAAACTGGCTTTTTTTTGGGGTGGGGAGGATGGGATGATGCTCTCCCCACCCCCAGGGTTGGCTCTTCTGTGCGAACCTTGGGGAAGGACCCGCAAAGGAGCCGAGGGGGGGGAGAGTGGAACCTCAGGCTCCCCCTGCCAGCTGTGGGTGCAGGGGAGGTTCAGAGAAGTTTCCCTCTCGGTTTGTTTCGGAGCATTTCCAAGATCTTCGTCCCACTAAAAGAAGGATGTTAATTGCAGCTTATCCTTTGTAGCATAACAAGTACCTTTTGCTAATCCAACACTGTAAAAATTAAAAAGTCTCCCCTTTTCTCCCTCCCACCCCCAGCCCCTAAAACAATCCCAGGCGAGGGGGTGGTGTTGAGGACGAGCTGCAGCCCCCAGCCTCTGTCCCCTCTTCTCCTCTCTCCTACGTGGAGCATCCTCCACCCTCCCCACACCTCTGTGGATCAGACAGAGCAGGGGGCCCGCTCTTAAAGCGTTATCCCAGCAGAAGAACGTGGCAGAGATTCCTTCGGGATGGAGCCTGGTCCCCAGGGGGTGCCCCCCTATGCCAAGAGCCCCCCAGCTTTGTCCCTGGTGGCAGGAGGGTGCGTTTGCCCCCGTCGCCCCCCGCGGCTCCTGATTGTGAGCCCGGGACCACCCCGTCTTTTGAGTGCTGCCTTTCTGGGGATCCGAGTAGAAGAGACAAGAGCAACACCAACAGCAGCATCACCCCACGCAGAGCTAAAGGCATGAAGGTGGGTTCCTAAAAGAGTTCACTTTTAGTTTTAGTTTTTTAAATTGCTCAAAAATTTGAGTGTGAACCAGAGCAAATCTAAGGGGAAATGCCTAAATCAGTTTCTTTTCCTTCTTATTAAAAAAAAACCAACCCCCCAGCCCCTACACTGTCCCCTGCTGAAGCTCACTCACATCTGGGAATTGCCCAGGGGCCAGTTCCTTGTGCTGAAGGTGGCATCTTCCCACCACGGGGTTGTTGGAAGAGGTTTGTGGGGCCGGGCTCAGGCTCCGTGTCCTGCGGCGACCCAGCGCGTGGGAGCAGCCCCAGCCCCGCCGTGGGGCTGAGGAACCCCCAGGGGGGCAAGAAAAGGAGAGCTCGGGAGCTCCAGCTCTCCAAGATCCTTTATTAACCAGCCTCGTGATGAAGGAAATAACGCAGGCGAGCGGGAGCCAGATTGCGGGTCGCGTTCTACACTTGAAATCCTACCAAGTGAAGCTGCTGCCAGGCTCGGAAATATATATATATATATATATATATTTTATTGGAGAAGTACCACGACAGACATCGGTGAGCGGGAGTGAAAGCTCGGGAGCAGCGGGACGCGGGGGGGCAGGGGGGCTCCTGTGCACGGCCCCTCACTGCGTGGAAATGGCACCGTTTGTCCCTGCCTGTGCTTGGCTGGGAGGGGAGAGGGTCTCTGTGCTCGTCCACACCTGGTCTGTCCCCAGAAGGACACCTTCAGCAGCGCTGGGAGGTGACAGGAGGTGATAGGACCTTCCCCCCTGCGCCCCCCCCGCCAGCCCAACACGCTCCTGGGGTGGCCCTTCCCCGAGCCCGGGGCTCCTTCCTGCTGGGAATGGGGGGGACCCCGACTTTGGAGACCTGGGTTCTCCCACCACGCAGGGCTCCGTGGAAAAGTTAAACCGCTGCCCTTCCCTCACCCCCTCCCCGGGAACCTCCTCCTCCTCCTCCTCCTCCTCCTCCTCCTCCTCCTCCTCCTCCTGCTGGGAAGCGTGGTTGAACACGGCTGACCTGTCCAGAATGTTAACCAAGATCCCATACTTGTGTCTCGCAGGTATATTTTTAGCACGAATGAAAACACTGTTCTGTAGCCCATCTTCTAAAACACATTAAAATGGGAAGATGCCTGTAGACACCCCCCACACACACACACAAAAAAAAAAAGCATCCTGGGGGACCCTGTGCAAGGCGTGATTTTCCATGAAATTCCATGCAGCCTTTGGGAGAGGCACGGATTTGTTATGCGGAGCACAAGGAGAGGCTGCTGAAGAATCGATGCGTGAGATGTTTGATCTGCCAACCTCTCCTCGCGCGGCGGGGACGGGCTTTGGGCTCGGACGTGCTGAGCAAACCCACCGCGCTGTGTGCCAGCTCCCCTCATCCATCCCCGGCCGGGCCAGGGCTGCGCCGGGCTCCTGGGGGTTTCTGAGCATCCTCCTCCTCCTCCTCCTCCTCAGGTGCTGAATTCACACTGATAAAGCTCTGAGGCCACAAACACGGGTCTTACCGTGGTGGAACCAGCTGCGGGCAGATGTTTGCACACACTTATGGGTGAGTTTGGAGTTTCTCTCCTCAGCGCAAGAAGGACATGGAGCTGGTGGAGTGGGGCCAGAGGAGGCCACGGAGATGCTGGGAGGGCTGGAGCCCCTCTGCCTGCAGAGTTGGGGGGTTCAGCCTGGAGAAGAGAAGGCTCTGGGGAGACCTTGGAGCCCCTTCCAGTCCCTCAAGGGGCTCCAGGAA
>JAOTQQ010000079.1:729127-730914 GCA_026546715.1 Gallinago undulata | reverse complement strand
CCTGGGGGAGCCCACCGCGGGGAGAAGCCCTGAGCCCCGCCAAGGGGGTGCGGGGCAGAGCCCCCGCCGGAGCACTCTCACGCAACCCCTGGGTTTGGTGGAAATCCGGTGGAATCAAAGCGCGGTGCGTTTAACCGCCGCCGCTCACGCACGCCGGGGGACCCCCCCCCCGCTGCTGGCTCCAGGCGGGGCACCCCCTGCCCGAGCCCCCCGTCCCCCCGCCGGCGGGGAACAAGGAACCGCGGCTTTATTGACCAAACCGCTGCATTGTGTTTAACTGCCCACCATAAAACCCCTCCCCCGCACAAACCGAGCGCCTCCGGTGTCAGCGCGCTGCAGACCCCCGCACGGCAGTGAGTGGGACCGGGGGACAACGCGGGG
The DNA here is from genome assembly GCA_026546715.1 of Gallinago undulata. NCBI lineage: Eukaryota > Metazoa > Chordata > Aves > Charadriiformes > Scolopacidae > Gallinago > Gallinago undulata. The sequence goes on along the minus strand of JAOTQQ010000079.1, from coordinate 730,533 downwards.
ACAACAGAAGTCCTGGCCGCCCGCCGGGACCCGCTCCTGGGGAGGGCCCCGCCAGCGCGGCCCTGGTGACCCCCGCACCCCACCCCCGCCTCCTGTCCCCAGCCCGCCCTGCCCGGGGACACCTCCTGCCCTTGCCAAGGGGCTTTTGGGGGGCGCTTCCCCGGGCAGGGACCCTCCGGGGCTTCCCCCCGGCTCATCCCTCCCGGTGCCGGAGCTGGCAGGAGGAGGCTCCCCCAGAGCTCGTCCCCCAACCCGTGTGAAATCCCTGCCGTAACAGCAAAGAGGTGATGGTTTGGGGTTATTTCCCCTCCCTGCTCGCCGCAGGGACTCAGGGGGGAGGGTGAGCCGTGTGGCTAAAGCCCCAGATGTGCCACCGGGTTCCCGATCCATCCTCCCATTTGATCGTGCAGAGCGGGGGGCTGATCCCATGGGTGCTCCATGAGGGTTTTCCCCATGGATTCTCCATGGAGGCTGTCCCTGTGGGTGCTCTCTGGGGCAGGGGAGGTCCAGCCTCACCCCCTTTCCTGCTCTAGAGATGGGAAAAGCCCAGGGAGACCTCTGGAGGGTGGCAGGGCTTCCTCAGCCCTGGCAAAGGACCTCTCATCTTTGTCTACAGGTATGTCCCAGAGTCAGGACATGACCTTCTGGCCAAGGGTGCAGGTTTTCTAGTTCAGGGATTGAACTGAAAACTGGCATAAAAGAATTTCCTTTTGGGCCAGCATAAAAATTACTGGATTATTTTTTTCTCAAAGATAAAAAACTCTGTTTGCGTTGGCTGAATGGTCCTTTGAAAAGTACATCCATCTGACAGCCAAAATCTCCCTGAGTTATATCTCCTCCTGTTTCAGATTTTGCCCCAGTCAGAATTTGACAAGAGGCTTGCAAATAATTTTGGCTGCTGGAAATTTTCCTTCTCATCCATTAATCCACCCTCTTGCAAAATTCCTTGTTTTACCCATCACTCTCCCTTCCCTGTCTTGGCCTGAGTTTGGCGAAGCGTCCATCCCAGATCCAAATTTTCGGTCTTTTATTTCAATGAAAGAAGGGGGCACAGTTTTCCAGGTGGGTGTCTGGACAAGCCTGTGAGCCGGGGATGAGCCTCCACCTTGGGCTCAGGAGGCAGCAGATGGGCTAAACAAGCACCCAGCACAACCAGTGAATAGGAAAAGAATGGAGCCATCCGGGATTTACAGCACATCCTAGAAACCTCTCCATAAATCCTGGGGTCCTCTTCATGTTGAGGATGAAGTGCTTCAAGAAATCTGACCTAGAAATCATTTTCTTAAAAATCTGCTGTTTTTTTTTTAAATAATCAAATTTCTTCTTTTTTAATTATGCAAATTAAAGTTGCCATGGAACAATTGCTTGATTAGACCAGTTGGTACTGACCTAATAAATTATTTTGA
>JAOTQQ010000079.1:701627-724127 GCA_026546715.1 Gallinago undulata | reverse complement strand
GTTCATTTGGTCAGTGCAGACCCAGCAGTTCTCATCCCTCCCCTCTCCCCGCTGCGGGAATTGGGCAGTCTCTCCAAGCTGGCTCAGGACAGCAGACCCAGCCCAACCCAATTCGGTTTTTGTTTGTTTAAAAATGTTTCCAAACTGCCGGTTCCTGCTCTGCCGCCAGACCCGTGGGGTGGCGGGGGTCCGGGGAGGGATGGGACATTCCCAAAGGGAGGTGACTGCATCCTGGGTGTCACCACACGCCAGCACCCCCAACCCCGCTCTGCCCTTCAATAACTGGCTTAAAAACTAGGCTCACGCTCAAAAATGCAAACAATACTACTCACTTCTAAATTTATCTGGTTAATGAAGTCACTACATAAATTTAGCACATCATTTTTTTGGTTATTAATTGCTAACAGTGAAAAGGGCTAAATTCAGAATAACTCTCTGTTTCAAAGACCTAATTGCCAAGGACCTAGCCTTAATATTAACTAGGATAATTATTATGCAAAGCATACCCACCCAGAATGTTTGCATAGCTATCACAAGCGCTTTCATAAATGATGCTTTAATTAGTCTTAATTAGAATTTGTTTAAGTCAGCAGGGAATGCAGAGCCCGTGAAATGATGTATGTAATAAGCATCAGGCTCACTTTTTACTTGGGGAATAGAGCTGACAAAATCACATCACGTTAAATTGATTCAGTCAGAATTAAAATTCTTATGGTATTAATTAAATGGGGGATCTCATTAGCAGGCTGCAGGGTGACAGAGTGACTCTTTGGCGACCAGATGTGAAGAAGCAGCACCGAAGGAGAGCACCATCAGACCAAGAAGTCGAGCTGCCGGAGGGGCCGGAGCAGAGGTGGGGGACTGGACCAGGGACCAGGGGTTTGGGGCATTTCTCAGCTCCTTCAGCTCCTTCCAGCCAGCGCAGCCCCAGCCAGCAGGGGCTGTGGGCGTTTGGGGACCCCGGGAGCCCATCCCACCAGCGAGACCCTGGCACCCTCGGGCGCTGCCTGCCTGGCCACAACCTCGGGGTGCCCCCACGGCAGGGAGACCCCCGGCACCCGCTGTGTCCCCCCCAGCGCCCTCCGGTCAGGCATTCCCGGCGTCCCAGTGAGACCCCCACCCCCTGCAAACCGCTGCCGGCTGCCGGCGTGCTTTTTCCTATTTATAAGCCAGACCCGACTTCGCGAGGCTCGTCAAGGATAGATGATATTTACCTCCAATTAGCATATGTTTTGTGAATGGCAAGGGGCACACGCTGCTGCTGCGAGCGCTTTTGTCACGGGAAACCACCCGCTGGCTTCATTTATCCTAAATTTCAATATTTAAAACACAGGCCTGCTCCTTGCCTGCGGCTGAAAGGTGAAGCCTCAGCCCATCATCGGGGTGATGCTCCCAAGGGAATACCGGGTGTCCTCGTCTCTGTCCCTGCGCCCAGAGGGAAACGGGGCCCCCAGTAGGATGGGATGGGACAGGATGAGATGGATAGGATGGGACAGGATGGATGGGATGGCACAGGACGTGGATGGGATGGGGCTGTGACAGGACCCCTGTATAACAGCTGGCACCTGGAAAAGTGGGTTTATACCCATATTTCACTGAATTTCACTGAATTTTTGTAGAGTTGGAAGGGACCATAGAGATCATCTGGTCCAACTCCCCTGCTGAAGCAGGATTGCTTTTGGAGTGGGACTCCATGACCTCCCTGGGCAGCCTGTTCCAGGGCTCTGGCACCCTCACTGGGAAGAAGTTTTTCCTCATATTTGAGTGGAACCTCCTGTGTTCCAACTTGTGCCCGTTGCCCCTCATGCTCTCACTGGCAACCACTGGCAATCTCCTCCTTCAACTCACCCTTTAGATACATCCACCCTTTAGATACTTAAACTATATATCTAAATAAATACATAACTATATTTAAAATCTATTTCAGCCCTACTTTAGACAAACCTCACTCCAGGCTCTCTGCTCCATGATCCTGGGCTAAAACCTCCTATGGTGCCTCTCAGCTTCCAGAGATGGTCCCTACCTGGCCCCTTGTGGAGCTCAGGGACCCCCTGTGGTGGGTGGGCTCAGGCAGGGGCAGCTCTGCTGGCACCACCACCTACAGCCAGCATCCAAATTCCTCTAATTCCCCCCCACCTATATATCATCCTGGTTTGAGTGACACATGACTGATTTCCCTTCTAACACCTGGGAAAATTGCACTTTTAGAGGACTTTGGTGTCTGAATTGGTGCAAATCTTCCCTTTACAGCCAGCTCTGGGGTGGGGGTTCCAAGATCTCGGTGTTTTCGAGCTCCCCAGGTGCGGGGACGAGGAGGAGCAAGCCCCGGGCACTTGCCCCAAGCTGCCAACGGGGTTATTCCATACCATGAATGGCACGTTCCATAGAAATTAGAAAGTTTGCTGAGGAGTTCTCTCTCTCACTTGATGGCTGGGATCCTGAGAACTCCTTGTCCTGGTGCTGGAGCCCCGAGCCCTTCCCTTCCTCCCGAAGCCTTGGGGGGAGTGCGCGGCTTCTGCTGGGGGAGTGGGCTGGGGACAGTCCTTGTGTGTTTTGTATTGGTATCAGGATCAATACTGGCTCTTTAATATAATTATTATTTCTTCCTCTATTAAATCTGTTTGCTTTTCAATGCTCAGCTTTCCTTTTTTTTTTCCTGATTCCCCTTCTGGGTGGGCAGGGGTCACTGGGTGACAGAATAATTGTCTAAACAACAACAAGTTGGTGTGGGTTAGTCAAACCACAGCAATGTATTTTTTTTTTTCCTTAAAAAAAAAAAAAATATTCTGAAATTTGAATCCTAAAAATCCCAGAGATGTTTTTCTCTCTGCACACGCCTCAGGCACGTACATAGCGGACCTTCCAGAGCCACGTCTTGGTGGTTATTCAAAGTTTCTGGAGAAGACAGGCAGCCCAGCCCGTGGGACCCCTCCTGGCCCCGGACCCGTGGTCGTGGCCGTGGGCTGCCGAGCCGGAGCCGGTGCTGCCGGCAGCCACCGGTGCCCGTGGCACAGGAGGCGGAGAGGCTGTTATTGTAAAACCCTGACCCGCGTGCCCGGGGAGCAAAAATCCTCCAGGCTAATTAGTCAGACTAACCTCCCGTTCCCAAGCCCACCGCCTGGAAAGGCTGGGGACGTTACCAGCTTACGCCTCATCAGTATTCGGCTCCTCTGCCAAAGCGCGGGAGAAGAGATAACCATAAGGACGGGAGATAAAAAGGAACTCAATAGGAAACAAAAATAAACACTCCTGTGTCTGCGCTGGGGACCTCTCCTGCCATTTCCATAACCTCTGCGCTGGCCCAGTCCCCCTCCCCACCGCCCCCGGGGCCACCAGCAGGGCTGCCTTGGCCCGCTTCCACTCCCCATCCCGGTCCAGCCTCATGTGTGATGGCCACCAGGGCCTGTCCCTCTCCCAGTCCCCATCCTGGTCCAGCCTCATGTGTGATGAGGTGTGATGCAGGTCCCTCCTGAGGGGGCTACAGGAAGGCTGGGGAGAGCCTGTTTCCAAAGGCCTGCAGGGACAGGGCGAGGGGCAATGGGTTTAAACTGAAGAAAAGCAGATTCAGATTGGAGATTAGAAAGAAGTTCTTTCCAATGAGGGTGGTGGAGCACTGGAAGAGGTTGCCCAGGGAGGTGATTGAGGCCCCTGCCCTGGAGACATTCAAGGGGAGGCTTGAGGAGGCCCTGGGCAACCTGGTTTATTTGGGGGTGTCCCTGTGACTGTGGGGGGTCGGACTGGATGGCCTTTGGAGGTCCCTTCCAGCCCAGATGATTCTATGATGGCCACCAGGACAAGACCCTGGGAAACACCAAGACAGTGTGGGGATCATTGTGGGGATGGGGCGATGGGATCTCTGTGGTCACAGAGCTGAGGAGCCCCCAAGCCCACCCCCAGCCCTCCCCGAGCCCATAGAATCATAGAATTGTCTGGGCTAGAAGGGACCTTTAAGATCATTGAGACCAACCATCAACCCAACTCTGACAAAAGCCACCACTAACCCATGTCCCTCAGCACCACATCTACCCATCCCTTAGATACATCCATTCTGGCTTTGCTCAGCATAAGCCGTGCTTTTTTTTCTCAGCAGATATTTCAGGACTTAGTTGAAATCAAATACAGGTTTTTTTAATCTAGTCTAAACCTACTAAAACATTCACTACTCTTACTGCCTAATACATTTATTCATGGCCTATATATATTCCCCACTATAACTAACCTCTTTTTTCATGTCTTCATTTTTAATAATATTGCTTATGTGAAAATTGCTGGATAAATTATTCAATTCTTTCCATAATCTAGTATATCTGCAGTAAAGCTGCTAACCTGGCTCTGTCAATACATTCATAATAATTTAGGTTATTTACCTGTGTTCCTCTTCCCCTCTCCCTCCCTTCCATCCCCCCTTGGGATGGGGCTCAGCCCCACGGCCGAGCAGTACCATGGGGAAGTATTTTGTTCTTATGGGATGAAGAGCAGCTGCCACGTGGATGCACAAATCAACACGCGTGGAATTTTGCATGGAATTTCATGGGGAATTTCATGAGTATGGGGTGAGGATGGGTAATTAATTGCTCCCACAATCATGAGGCTGAAAAACTTGACCACCCGCTGCAAAAATCCCTATTTTTAGGAAGAGCAGCAAGGGTTTCAGGTGAACAGCCAGGGTGGCAGTGTTAGTGCAGGGAGGAAAGCAGGAAAACCCTGGAAATCCTCTTTGGGAGGAAAAAGCACCGTCTTCCCTGGTGTGTTCAGGACACCCTGCCAGGTGGGACAGGACATGCCCATGTGCGAGAGCAGTGAAAATGGGACCAGGGAGGGGAAAAGCTGATGAAATATTAAAATATTTGCCATAGCTGTACCATGCATGTGGCTCTCTTGTAAATTAAGAATGAGACCAAGAGCTCTGACCCCCCTTCCCCAGGGCTGGAGCCCACCTTCATCGCCCCCAGAAACCCACTTTGCCCCCTTCTCAGCATCCTCCATCATTTAAAGATGTCGAACTATAGCAATAGAGCCATTTAAATAAAAAAAAAAGGGCAAATAAAACGCTGAGAGTCAGTTTGATCTAACTCAACCTTTTCAAATGACTACACTAATTTTCGACACATGAATTTAAGTGTGTGTTTGCCCCCCTATAAACAGGACGAATAAACACTATATCATTTTTACACTTGAACTGTATTATGATTTTAATGCAGGCTCAGGTGAGATGAGGTCAGAGGATACAATTAAATGGATCTGGTACCATCTGGAGATTAGGGTCTCTTTAACCATGCTTGGGTGATTTATCCATCAGCAACTCATGTAGTGCTTCATAAAAACTGGTATCTCTTTAAAAAAAGAAAGATATTAAAATACAGCGTATTTTTAAAATTAGAGACTAAAATATAGTGTAGTTTCAGGCAAGCAGTTTATTTCTTAACCACTGGAACAGAAATCCCTGTATAGGAGTAAATCTGCTGCCATAAATGTGCTGTATTTATTGGTATTTATTCAGGGCTGCTTTGTGCAGGGCAAACAACCACCAAATCCCAAGCCCTTTTAAGCAAAAGCCCAATGAGGCGAATTCCAAAGGGTCCCACACTCCCCGGGTAGAGGCTGATTACCTGCCCCCCGGAGGGGAGCCTGCCCTCCTCGGCACCCCCACGTCCTGCTCCACGGTGGCCCGGGCAGGGGGCTGTGCCAGGGAACGGGCTTTATTCCAGAAAAAAAAAAAAAAAAAAAGTTGGGAGCCTTCTACCCCCTTTTATCGCAAGGCTGCAAGTAATAGTCTATGGCATTACCCAGGATTTATTTTGCAAGGAAACAAAAGGGGTGTAAAATCAAATATTTATACTGTCAACTTTCAAAGCAAATGAGTGGCCGAAACTCAGTTTAATAATCGATCCATCAATGTGCGGATCAAAAGCTAAGGCCAAAATTAAACAATTATTTTTCTGAAATTATACTTGATTAAAAATTTCCTGCAAGAAAAACAATTCAGCCATTCTTCTGGACAGTAATTTATACAGTTTAGTGATCTTGCTGTCAATAATATACAAATAGCACTAATATATTAGTATAATGCTTCATTTTCATTAAGACATCTGCCAAGTTCTCAAAAACCTTTTCCATTTGGGACTTGACTTATAATTGCATAATCCCTTGGGGGAGTTTCAATATTATTTTAATCAATTTTAACCACAATACACAATATGGATGATTACATTGCAATATCATTTCCAAAGTTACTTTCCCCCATTACTCATTTACAAGGGGAGAGGACGCTGGAAATGTTTGTGGAAGATATTCCGGTAGGGAAACAAATGACAGAAGCTCAGAATGAATTTCTCTGCCTTTTTTAAAAGAACGATGAGGTGGATAAATATGAATTTACATGACCTGAGGGTCTGCGGCGAGCGTGGCCAGCACCCCTGGCTCTCACAGGCCACCACAGCAGCTGCTCGTTGCCAACCCCTCCTCCTTCCTTGCCACCCCCCTGTCCATTCCCACCCCAGGAGCACAGGTTGCACCTGTGTAAATTAGTGCTGATAAAATATAGCCAATTCCTGTTCTTCCTCTGTTCCAGACTGGTGCATCACTGTGACCCAGAAAGGCAGAATCACTGGGGTGATGCTTTCTGGGTTGTTCTGCAAAGTTTTTGCCGGGGAAATCTTTATCTCCATGATATGAGCCAAACCCCACACTTATTGGGGTCTGTTCCCTCCTCCTGCCCCCTTGTTTTCCACATAATGACCTTGCTCCTCCTTTCTCCTCTGCTTGAAGTTCACAAACGAGGTTGGGTAGAGCCCTGTCTCTTCCCACCTGCAGCGACTCATCCACTAACGGGCAGACCAGCAGCTGAGGCCAAAATTAAACAGTCAACTTCTCTGAAACTGCTTAAAGTTTCCTGAAGGCAGAACAATTCAGCCACCGTTGTGCTACCAGTGCACCACAGCAGATTTGCAACTGGGGAAAAGCGCTGTTTAAGGTGAGGAGGGGGCCGGGGGTGTCCACAAGGAGGTCCAGAATGGTCTGGGGTGGACCAGGAATCCACAAAAGTCTGGAGAGGTTTAGGGGTCCACAAGGAGGCTCACAATTGTCTGGAGAGGGCCAGGGGTCTACCAGGCTCTGGAGAAGACTAAGGAGCTCCACAAGGGTCTGGAAGGGACTAGGGATCCAGAAAAGTCTGGAGAGGACTAGGGGTCCACAAAGAGCTTCACAAGCATCTGGAGAGGATCAGAGGGTCCACAAGCTGCAGGGAGGTCAGGGGAGGGAGGCAAAGCCACACTGAGGTGAAGATACCGGCAGCGTTTGGGGTGGAAAGGGAGGGCAGGCAGTGGAAGGGCAGGGTGCTCCAGGTGTGCTGCTCCTCCACATATTTAACTCGCCAGCTCCTGCGCAGCCCAAACCCGCCTTCAGACGTGACCTTGGCAATATTACAGTGGTAATATTTTCACAAGCGTGACCTCCTCCAAATCTGGGTCTCCAATATATTCTGAGCAAACATGCTCTCCTCCCTGTCAGGCACACTGCAGATATCTTCTTTCTCCACCTGTTTTTTCCTGAATGAGCCTGTTCCTCGGGTGTGTGGAGGTCTCTCAGCCGAGGCGTGTTACGCACACACGATGGGGACAGGGAACTGACAGCTGTATTTTAATTGATGCCGCTACGGTGGATGTAGTTTCTTTATGAATGCTGGCGCTAATCTCAGAGTAGATGTAATTTAACGTTAAGACAGAGCAACCCCTCGTTAACGAGGCTTTTTTGCATGTCCTCCTGTTTCTTGGATGGGAGAGAAGCTGCTGAGGCCGTCGCAGGGAGGGAGGTCCCCCTTGCACGAAAGGACGAGCTCAGCGTCTTCTCCACCTGAACAAACCAACCCAGCGTCCTCCCAGCTGCTTTATGAACGTGCTGAATTACTTCTCGTTGCAATAAATAAGGCGTTTGCTCTGGCAAAGGGGTAGGGCGTGGAAAAGCACAGGCCCAAAGGGGGTCTCTGCCTCTAGCCCAGAGGAGGGCTTTGAAAGAGCATTGCTTGGGTCGTTCAGTGACATCCCTTTTGAAAATACAGACTGTTTGTAAAAGTTGCGTTGCAGTCCGTAGCCAGGAAAAAATGCGCTTTTGTGCTCCTGATCTTAAAATAGCATTAGTGAGCCCTGTGCTGCCAAAGGGGGTTTCCCAGGCAAAAAAGAGGTATTGTGTATGGGGCAACATTAAACTCAGGTGCCGCCTGTCATACGAGAAATAGATAGGAATAGTTTTACCATTTTCTTTAAATCGACAAATCTGTAAGTTTGTTTAAGCCAAAGCCACAGCATGTCATGTCGAGAGGGTCTGCCGCAGTCTGTCCATAGAAACTGCTGAAAGGTATTAAAATGAGACCAAAATACAAGAATGAAGAATTAGCTCCCTCCGAGAGAGAGGAAGGGATCAGTTTTGTCTTCAGAACTGGTGGGAAAATGGGATTGAAAAGTTAAACCAGTTCAAAATGTACTCGTATGAGGTTTTGCCAAGTGCTGTTTGTTCAAGGAGCCTTTGGGTCAGGTTTGAACCCGTTCTAGGATTTCCCACCTTGACTAGGAGAGGATGGGTCCCACCTTCTCCATCCGTCCACCTCGGGGACTGATAGCGGGTTGGACTGTTCAATGTGTTGGCTGATTTAATGCTTCTTTTGTTCTGCCATCAGCCCCAAATCCTGCATGTCTCATTAAAACTAAACTCTTGTTAGTTGTTTTTAGAAAGTGGAATTCTTTTTTTTTTTTTAGTAAGAATTTCCCCAAATGCGATGACATAACTTCTTATCGAAAACAGAAACCCAGACCCAAGAGCAGTGAGCTGTCTCTGCAATGGCACAGGTGGTTTGGTTCCATGAAATATTTCTTTTTTACAAAAAAGTTTCAGGCTCCCAGGGACGCTCTGCCTTTTCCGCATCCCAGAGATGCTCTGCCTTCTCTTCTCCACATCCCAGGGGTGCTCTGCATTCTCTTCTCTACATCCCAGGGATTCTTTTCCTTCTGTACATTCCAGAGATGCTCTGCCTTCTCTTCTCTGCACCCCAGGGATGTTCTACCTTGTCTTCTCCAGATCCAGCATCCCAGGGATGCTCTGTCTTCTCTTCTCTGCATCCCAGGGATGCTCTGCCTTCTCTGGATCTGAGTGTTAAGAAGATGTCTGAACTACTTAATAAACATGGAAAAGGCTGCCATGGCCAGGCGTAACCACAGAGAAAAATCATTAAAAAGTCATTTCCACCAAATGGATGTTTTAAAAAAACATTTCTAAGCCCTACCTATAGCACTTTGCATAATTCCTCCCTGTTTATGAAAATGAAATCCCCGAGAAGACTGCGTTGGAGCCCATATGGTGGCTGATGTGATATTTGGCATAAGTGCTGAGGAAAATCTGGCACCGCTAATTTGCCAGCGGGCCCCTGGGACGAGTCCCCAGGCTGTGCCATGCGAGCCCCGCACCGAGCCAGGCCAGGGCAATAACGGCACCGGCCCTGGGCCATGCCAGGGGAATTAACGACCCCGGGGGAATTAACAGCCCCCGGTGGCACCTCTGGCCATCGGCTCCCCCAGCCGTGTCCCTGAAAGGGTTAAACAAGTTTTGACTGTTTTACTACACGAATACTGTCAGCGGAATGCATTTTGAATCCCTGTTTAAAAGACATGTAATTGCCTCATATTCTTTATATTATCATAACTCTTCAAAATTGATTGGTTTTAGGTTTATGGAAAAATATGCAAATGCCCAGAGAACGACACACATTCCTCATTGTGGGTATAAAAGTAGTTCACAGAGAATCCATCTGATTGAGTTTGATTACTGAACAAAATCTAATTATTTTAGATACACATTCAGGCTTTTCTGGAGAGGCAGGCTGAAGAGAAGAAATATTTGGTGCCCGTGAGTGTTGTTTGCCCGCTCAGATCTGTTTATTCACACATATTTTGACAGTCCCGGATTTTAAATAACTGATCTCGATGTTCGCTCTTCAGAGCAAAGGAAACCGATGGAATCGCAAAGGGACCGGTGCCGATGTGCTGGGGGGTGCCATTCCACAACGCCCACCCACCTTCCAAGGCGGTTTGGGTTAAACCATCTTCTGAACTCCTTTTTAGCAGCTTTTGTACATGTTTTTGTACACCCCCATGCAGGTTTCCATGCATTCCCACCAGGTTCCCTGGAGAAGAGGATGGGGATGCCGGGCTGGGCAGGGGTACCACAGCCCAGGGCATCTCCCCATCCTCCCCCCCTCTCCCCCCCCAGCACCGGGAGTGCTCAGCAGGGTCTGCACCTCGTTGCTGATTTCTCATACACGCTCAAACATTAATTCTGGAGAGGTAGGGAAATGCTCAAGCCGATGTTTTGGCCCCTCCTGGGCCTTTGTCAAGGAGTATTTATAAGTCTTTTAAAACAGCTTTGAATAATCACTAAATCCCTCCCTCTCATAAACAATTATCATCCTTTCCCAATTATCTACTCAATTATAATCTACAAAGTCTCTTGCATTAAATTAAACCATATGTTCTTCACAGTCACTTCGAGCAGGAACATGTCACCCTGCCTGCCCCCCCCCAATACACAAACTTTTTCTGCCCCCCCAGGATCCCTCCTGACCCCCTCCTCTCCTGCCAGGACCAGCCTTTACACAGCAAGACCCTGGCCCAGGAGGTCCAGGAGGGTCCAAGCTACCTCACCACCCCGTTCCCGAGGCCACCATCCGCCTTTTTTTTCAGTTGTGTTGGTTGAGCTGGACACTGAATTGGGACGTTTTTTGCACCTTTATGAGGCAGCGTGGGTCTTGTGCTCGGGGAGCGTGGAGATGCCAGAACCAGTCTCTGATCAGGCTTTAACAATTATTAAAGCATCAATGACATTCCATCAAAACCTGTGTAGATGGCCCTCACTGAAGTCGCTGCTGAGGAAGGGCAGGCTCTTTCCCAGCCCCGCCAACAACTACAATTTCTATTTTCTTGGAAAGGGTGAAGAATTATCATCATCCCGAATCCCTCCCCCTCGGCCCTTAAGAGGTTTTTTCCCGTGTAGTTAAGTGCCTCTGGCGGGCGCCGCCAGGAAAGCGGGGCTGCCCACCCTTTAAGGAAATTGGTGTGTAATAATTAGGTGTAGAGCCCCTCAAATACAACCTGTTATCAAATACAAAAGAATTACTTATGCATTCTGCTATGAGACCCATCATTAATTAGGAGTTTTACATATTAATCGCAACACAGAGGGGAAAAAAAAAAACAACAAAAAAACCCCAACAACCCAGAGTTTTCCTCTCTCGGTGAAGCGCTGAGTGATGCTGGGGGTGTGCAGCCTCTGCTGCTCTGGGAAATAAAGGGGGAAAATGCTGGAGTTTTGGCTCATTTGCAAGAAAATGGACGGAGGTAAGGAAATACCTGGGCAGATAAAGCCTCTGGCTGCCCTGAGGAGGTACCTCTGTGGGTGCTTTTGAGGTTCCTCCAGCCCTTGGCAAGGCTGGGCTCCCCAGTGCCGGGTGCTGGGGGAGGATGGGGAGCAGCAGCAATGGAGGGGGGACCCTGGACCTGCCGAGTGGTGGGATGGCAGCTAGGGCCTGTGGGGACACTGGTAGCCCCATCCCAGCAGAGGGGAGGTGGATGAGGTGGGAAGAGTCACATCTTCTCCACATCCCGTGACGTGGGACCATGGCGGCAGGAGTCTCCCTCTGGAGGGAGGGACATGGGACCACCTGAGGATGATGCAATGATCTCATGGACGAGCGAGTGACTGGTCCTGTCCAGAACGTGTGTTCTCCAGCCCCAAGGTTCTATCCCCAAGCAGGGATTGCTCCTTGGCAGCAGCAGAACAGTCCCCATGGTTACGGGAAGAGGGGTCACCAACTCCAACAGGGGGTCACCAACTCCAACAGCCTCTCCTGGCCAAACCATGACATTCAGTGCCATGCTTTGCAGCAAGGCCCCATTTTGCTGGGTGCTGGTCACATCCCACACCACAGATCACCCCAGTTCACCCACTCAGAGGCTGCTTGGATCTCTCCAGAGTGGTGCCAACAGCTGGGAGAAGGTGGCGAACATGGCTTAGATCTTCTGCAGAGTCAGAGGGGCTCCTCCCTGCTGGAACAGGCTCTCAGCTGGCAGTGGGGGAGGCAAGGACTGGTTTTACCATAATTTTCACCCAAAAGCAATCTCTAGGAAGACAGAACAAAACAGGCGGTGTGTCAATAAGGATTTGCACTGTATCATCTATGCCAAAAAACCTAACTCAATCTTCTCCACTTCAGTACAAATTAGAATTTATATGCAACTCCCCACTTCAGGTGGGCAATCCAAAGAAATTAACCTCAGGAGAAAATTGCTTTTTTTTTTTTTCTGACTTAACACATAGCTTATTATCACGTCAGGCAGAAGAGACAGTGGGGAAAATGCAAAAGTCACCCAGACGATCCAACAGCACATCCGTATATTCACAGCCCAGGAAGGGCTGGTGAGGGGAAGGTGTAAATTCAGGAGAGCAGGGGTCGTTCCTTGTGGCAGCAGAGACCGGCAGAGTCCACCTGAGGGGCTCAGAGACAGAGCTGTGCTGCAGAACCTCACCCCACACAGCTGTCCAGGGGAGAAGATGTACTTACACTGACGAGAGCAAGTTGGGGGACACGCCAGTACCTGCCATGTGGCTGAGTTCTGCTGAGTTTTGACTTTTCCCAATTTTCTTTGGCTGTTTTGTTTTCCTTTCTTCCTTCTTCTTTTCCCCTCTGCCCAGCTGTAGCCCTTGGAGGTCCCTCGGGGCCGGCAGGAGCTGTGCAAATAGGAAGCAGAGGAGGATTTCTCCCCCAGCTGCCCTACCTGGAGCCCTAGGAGGAGGGGGAAGGGTTTGACCCTGAAAGAGGGGAGATGGAGCTGAGATGTGGGGAAGAAGTTCTTTGGGGTGAGGGTGGTGAGAGCCTGGCCCAGGTTGCCCCGAGAAGTTGTGGCTGCCCCGTCCCTGGAGGGGTTCAAGGGCAGATTGGAGGGGGCTTGGAGCCAGCTGGTGTGGTGGGAGGTGTCCCTGCCCAGGGTCTGGATGGTCTTGAAGGTCTCTTTCCAACCCAAATCATTCTGTGATTTTATGAAAGTGGGTTTCATCCCAGCTTGAGCCCTGGTGGCCTCCGTTGGGGTTCCGCAGCTGGGGAGGAATGCAGGCAGGGATGCTCAAGCTGGAGTTGGCTTCCCCGCTGTGCGAGGGACGCCTGAAATCCTTCCTCCAAATGAAGAAAAATTAAGAAACGGATGTTTGGAAAGGGAAAGCTTGTCCTCCACAGGACAAGGTGGTGCTTGCTGGCCCTCAGCCCTCTCTCAGTGGTGCTCACTGGCCGCACAACCCGTCCCCCTGCCATGCCCACGGGCACAGCCGCAGGTGTGGGCTGGCTCTGCCCCGCAGCCGAGCCGGAGGAGAGTTGTCACTTTCCCTGATTCATCAGCTCTTCCTCCGGCGGCAGCGCTACCTGTGTGCCATCTGTGCCGAGCGCTGCGAGGGGAAACCTCTCCGCAGCTGCCATACAAATCAGGGGCACCGCCAAGGTCGCGCTGAAGGGAATTTGGGGACACGGGGAGGATGTTCGGCGGTAAGCAATAACAGCAGCCCCGCACCAGCCCTCCCGCATCCCGCCTGCTCCGCCCCAGCCTCCAGCAGCCCGGGCCCCGCTGGGAAATGTGTATTATGCCTGGGTTAATTTACTGATTAATCTCTAGTCAGTGGTTTGTGCTTTCCCCAGATGGCCAATTAAAATTTACAACTGGCAGAGCGGTGCCCTGTTGGCAGGCGGCTGCGGGGCCGCGGCTGGAGGCGGCGACAGACGGCACGGGGCATCCTCTGCCTGCGCTGCGCCGCTGGCCGGAGTCCCGGGGCACAGCAGCCTCTGCCACGGCACCCACACAGCCCCAGCGTGGCCTGGCATAGCCTGACACAGCCCTGGCATAGCCCTGGCATAGCATGGCACAGCCCCGGTATAGCTCCGGCACAGCATGGCATAGCATGGCACAGCATGGCATAGCATGGCACAGCATGGCACAGCCTAGCACAGCATGGCATAACACTGACATAGCATGGCACAGCCTTGGCACAGTCCTGGCACAACATGACATAACCCTGGGATAGCTTGGCACAGCCCTGGCACAGACTGGCTCAACCTTGGCACAGCCTGGCATAATCCTGACGTAGCTTGGGACACGTCCAGACCCTGCCTGGACCCCCTTTTGCAGGGGGAAGACAGGACCCCCACACCCAGCCCTTGTGGAGCTCCTGCAGCCCTCACCCGTGCCATCGGGCCACCGTGTCACCAGGCCACCAAGCCACAAGCAGGGCTCTGAGGTCCCACAGCCCCTGCCTGGTGGACTCATTCCTCTCCCCGTGCGTGCAGCTCCCCGGGAGCTGGGAGTGCAGGATTCCTGGGAAACAAACATGCCTGGGCTGAGCATGTTTGTGGGCTCCCAACAGGCCATGAAAATATTCACATTTCATAGGGCCTTTCTCAGAAATGGAAAAAAAATCTGTGCCAGCACCCAGGCTGCTGCTTCACTCACACCCAGTGCCCCCGAGAGCCCCCCTTGGTCTGAGTCCCCTCCGGTTTGGGAACCGCAGGTTTGTTATTTTTTTTGCTCTGTTTTTCACGGTTAAAAAAGATGAGCATTTTGGAAAAACCCAACACATGTTAATAGCGTGACCTGCAGAGTTACTGTCAATAGAGATGGGCTGGTGATCTTTAAAAGGAGATTTTCTCCAGGTGAAGGACAAACATGACATTAGAGCCATCAAACTCCCGCTCTGACAAGGACATATAAATTGTAAATGGTCGGGGGCAGTGAGATCAGCTCCTCTTTCTGCCAGGCACTGTTCCCTGGGAGCAGGGATCTGCCGGCAGAGGGGACAGGGACCCCCGATGGACGGGGTGATGTGGCTCCCCGTGCACCCATCCCCTCCCTTGGGGAGATGGCAAACTGAAAAAATCCAAGGAAAGGGTTAACAAAAATCCCCAGACTAAGCGTAAAAGCCCCCAGAAAGCAGAGGGGCATCAGGAAATGAGGAGAAATCCTGCTCTTCCCAAACCGGTGTAAATCCGTGGGACCCTCCTTGGGTTTACCCCCCCCACCCAAGCACTAGCACGGTGGAGGGGAATCTAGTCCTCGAACTGTAATTAAACATGAGGATGAAATCAGTGTGCTCACAGAGCCTACGTGTCTGCGCAGATGAAGAAGGCACCTTCCCTCTGCTCTGCCGAGAAGCTGCTGCCCGGCGGGTACAATATCCTCCAGAAACCAGCAGAAATTGGATAAAAACACTATTATTTATGGGAAGCCTCTCCACGTGCCTCTTTCAGGGAACAGGGACGTTCCCAGGTGCTGCTGTAAGAGTTTTGATGGTCCACACGTGTTTTTGGAATGGTCTCCTGGTGTCCCAGCCCCGAGCCCTTGCGTGGGGGGTACATGTGAGAAGCAGACCCAGATTTTTCCCCTTGTGCTTGGCAAACCCAGGGATTTCCCTGGAATTCCGGGAAGGGGAAGCTAACGAAGCCAACTTTCCAACGGTAGAGGATTTGAGATGAGCTCTGAGTTCTTTCCATGCCTCAGTTTCCCCATCTGTAACACTAGTGCATTTATCAATGTTTGCAGTTCTTAAGGACCTGGAGGAGATAATCACTGGTAACTCGCTAAAGAGAGAGAAATACCTTGATATTTTCATACCCCGTCCATTTATGGGCTTATTTAGGCACACGTTCGGTTGCGTCCAATTAAGAACATTTCAATTTAGCTTTTAAGAGTTTGTTTTCAGAATTGCACAGTTGACCATTTTGGATTTTGGTAGCGTTCCTGATGAGCCAGCTTTTTTCATCACGTCAAACGGCCCCGGTACCCACCACCGTGGTGGCCATGCCTGGCTTTGATTTATGTACGTGGTACCAAATAGTCCTCACCTGGAAAAAGAAAAAAAAAAAAGGAATTAGCTGAGTAGGAAAAAAAGAAGAAGTGGGGAAACTGGAAGTTTTATTATCTCATTTGTACCCCATTTCAGTTGAGGCATCAAACTGGTCCCAAAGCCACGTCCCAGCCATGTCCCCATCCCAGTGAGGGCACCGGTGTCGCTCACGGGGACACCCCAAAACGGCGATGGGATGGGGTGTGCACCCCTGGCAGGGGCACGGGTACAGGGGGGGCTCTTTTTCATTGGGCACCCAGAAGAATCCTCTCCCAGCCGTGCAGATGGAGCTGGGTGTTGGGGAGGGATTAATCGGGGCTCCCAGCCCCGGCCATAGGGAACCAAATGCCTTTATCTGCCCTGTCAAGGCAATCGAAGGACATGCGCCTAAGATTACAGAATTTATAGCCTCAAAAGGAACAAAACCCCCTATAAAGTGTCACTTCTACATAAAAGCGTTGCTTCCATCTTCAGCGTATGTAACCTTCCCCACAAAGAAGTAGATGTTTCATATATAAGTCTTGTAAACCTCTCATATATATATATATATTTTTATATATATATATATAAGTATTTTCTAACGAATTGCATGGAAGGACATTACGGTCTACATCCTACCAGACCTGGCACCTTATCAATGCTATTCACATTTAATTAGTAGACATTTCTTCTCCGTGAGCATATTTACTTGAATTCCTTGTTCCTACGGCAACCCAGGCAGCAGCCCCGCTCCAGGAGCAGTCTAGACTAACCTGGGAGAGGGATGGAGATTAACGAGCGAGCTCAATATTAAGCCTGCGCCGCAAAGGCTGAGCCTGGCGAGAGCAGCATTACAAAGCAGGCTCAGATAAGACTCTTATTTCAAGGAGCCTATTTATAGCATCGCAGATTTGTATTTATTCAAGGGTACCTACAGCGTGTGTGCAGGCTGGGAGAGACCACTCCTGCACCACTAAGTTCTGGGTAATTGGCTATCAACTCAGGTAAAGGCTTTTTTTATTTGTTATTTTAATTTTTTTTAAAAAAAAAAAACAATTAGAACCCCTTCTCATTTTTAAAAAACCTACCAAGGGACTAGCTAAACTATGTCCAAACCATTTGTATTTGCAGATGCTCTCCCCGCCGGTGCAGCTGGAGTTTTGAAGCCCACAGAATCTCTCTATTACCTGGCGGCAGTGCGGCTGCTCGGAACAGAAAATAGGCTTTGAGAGAAGGTGTCCACGTTGGCACCTCTATTTAGGTTCTTGTTTAAGATTTCCTTACCCAGCGTGAAGGCAGATGTTTAAAGACTGATTTGAGACAAATATCCAACAATGCTTCTCCTTTTAGTTTATAAATGCCTGGGGTTTTTAGCTTGATAAAGGAAAAAGCAAAATAAATAAAGAGGAAAGGGCTGTTTATAAGTTACAGAGAGCAGCATCTCATTTAAGCATTTCTTAGTGCTTAGGGATTCTGATCCTTTTCAAGTAAAAAGTACAGTCTAAATACTGTATTTTCAACCTGGTTGGCACAATTTAACTCTGGAGCAGAGAACTTTGGTAGAAGATGAGTGCAAAGTGTGAAGTAAAATTACCAGGGCAGCACTGAAAACCTTGGAGGGTTAAGTTTTACAGATCTCCAAAAATGTATTATGGACTTTGGAGGTTACAATGTGTATATACTTTTGTAGGGGATGTTTAAAGCAGACCTGGGGCAGACCCCTTGGGTCAGCAGCCCCCGGCTGAGCTGTGGGGACCCCCTCCGTGCCCTGCTGGGGGGAGGACACGGGACCCAGCACCCTTCCTTAGCTCTGGCTGGCACCAACAAGCCCCATGCCAGGGGTCTGCCCGGGGGTGAGCTTTGATTTCCCTCTGTCAGAAAATATTTGGGTGCCAATCATCCAGTTTGGAGACATCCGAACCATGGGTTTATTGGGTTTGGATCTCGCCTCCCCCCCAGGATCCGTCCCCTCCTTGTGCCCCAGCCCGAGGTTGGTCCCTCTGTGATGGTGCCCACCGAGCCCACCAGAGATGCCCCAGTGAGCAGTCTCGGGGAGGAGGTTCCCTGGGTTTATCCTCTTCATACCATCAGTTTAGACCCCCAAAATCCTTACTTTTACTAAAAAATACCCCTCGGGTGCAATCAGCCACCGCAAACACCTCCAGAGGTCTTTCCTCTGCCTTGGGCTTGCAAAGAGAGGGGAGAGGAGAGATTGTATTTTCTCTGCCTTAATGCCCACTTCCCAAGCTTCGGTCCCCCCGCAAATATTAGCCATCCCAGGAATTAATTAATCTCAGCAGCCAAACAGCGGGGCTCCTCCTGCCGCAGCCGGTGCCCTGAACCCCGCAATCCAGGATGTGCTCCCGGGCTTGTTCCGACTGCCTTTTAATACCAAGGAACACAACAACTTAAATGCCATTCCCTGGTTTTATGAAAAAGCAATATAGGAGAGTAAATAGGGCAAATACCAACAAGGAAGGACACGCCAGCCAAATCGAACAATAAATTCAAATAATATCAGTAAATCGAAGAGCAGAGGCAGTGTCTGAAAGCTCCTTTCTCTCCGTGACTTTTCTGGAGAGCCGAGCAGCCGAGCACATGCAAGAATAACCTATTCTCCTTTCCCATTAACAACAACAATCAAGGCTGGATTAAACCTCTTCAAATAATTCTCCAAGTAGAGATAAAGCATAAAAGAGAGAGAGAGAGAGAGAGGGGGAAAAAATCCAGCGTATTCTTTCGCCACTGGTAATAAGCTTACGCCTGGAATAGACTTGTTAAATAATTAGAGTTAAATTACCTCCTCTCCTACCACTGCCTTTCCCGGCTTTTCCTTTGGAAGTTGCGGTTTAATGGGGAGGAATCGGTGCAGAAACAGGGGGGGGAGGCCGGGGTGAGACACCCCCTCGCTCAAGGCAGGTTAAGTGTTGTCACCGAGGGTGCCCGGGGAGTGGGAGCAGCCCCGGCACCGCGCACACGCGTGTTGCACACACACGTACAGGCATGTACACGCACACGCGTGTGGGGGGGCGTGCAGCCCCGCGACCCTCACCCTGCCCGAGCCCCAGCCCAGGTCCCCGCTCTTCAACAGAAGGCACCAAAAAAGGAAAAAAAAAAAAAAAAAAAGGGAATTGAGATTTGCAGATCTGATAATGAGCCAGTTAATGACATAAATGATACCTCAAGAACCTCACTAAACCATCCAGGTCCTACAATTTAATCTGTAATAAATACTCCTGCATCATTGCGAGATGGCTGCTCATAATGGCAAATGAAATATGCTGGTATGATAGGTACAATAAATCTGGATTTTCCTATGGTTCCCTCAGGCTAGAACAATATGTAACCAGAGTGCGCACTGTCAGGATGAGCAGATCTCAAAGCCATCATAAAATCTAAATGGGGACTAATTAGGAGGCCCTTCCCTTCTAGAGTTACTATTTCTATTGACATTTTCCATGCATGAGCCCCTCCATAACATCATAAGTCACCAAGATAAGAACTCCCTAGATTATAGGGAAAAAGCTTTAATGGAGAAGTTGAACTCAAAGGCGATGCATAAATTTTCCTTCTGATACCCGGGGAAGTCTGTGTTCAGTACTTTCTTTACAAACTTTCCTCCCCGGCGCCGGGTCCCGCTCCATCCGGCCCCGTCCCTGCTCCTGCCCTGTCCCGGGAACGAGCACCCGGGGGGGTGCCTCAGGGGGGGACATTCTGCTTGTGAGACCCCCCAGCCCCCCAGCCCAGCTCATTGAGGGGGCACCCCCTCTCTGCATCCCTGGGGACGGTGAGTCGATGGGGCTGGGGGCACAACAAGGTAACCCTGAAGGCACCTATGGGGTCCATAGGTGGCCTCTGCATCCCCAGGGGACAAGGGGCAGATAACGTGGGAGGGGACACTGGCTCTGCCAGGGGTTGGGGACAAAAATTCAGGGGTGAAATGGCACTACCAGAGCCAGGATGGTCCATGGGGTGTGATGGGGCTGTGCCCCCAAGGAAACCCAGCACCCCTGGGGTGAGGGTGGGCACGTACCAGTGCATGAGCGCCAGCGCTGCCCCCCTCGTCCCCCTGCAGAGTCTTTGGGGGGCACACTGGATTCCCACAGAGCCATCCAGGCATGGTCTAGGTGGGCAGGGAGCCCAGGGGTGGTACCGGGAGCGATCCCAGAGGTTTCCCCTCTGCCAAGGGTACCACAAGCAGTGGGTGCTCCGAGGCTGGCACCCCACGGCGCGGTGGGTGATGCAGCTGAACGCGCCCCCCCTGTCCCCTCTCCATCCCCTTTCACCACCTCTGTAGCCCCATTCCCACTCCCTACACGGGGACCTGCAGGCACCTGGGCTCCTCCTCAGCCAGGCACAGAAAGCGGGATTTAGGGGCTGTTTACAGCAGCCTTTACATTCCCTTTTCCCCTGTGGCACTGGCGGCAGGAATTGCCCTTGTGCATACCCCCTTTGCTGGGCCACAGCACCAGCATGGGTTCCAGCATGGGGAACCCAAGTGCTCCCACCCCCCGTGGGGCTGGCAGGGCTGAGCCCAGAAAAAACTGATTCCCACAAATAAAGCAGAGGGAATAGCCGGAGGTGTGCGCTCTGCTCCTCCCCAGGAGCTGAAGGGACTTCCCCCACCTCCTCACCCTACAAATGAAGAGCTGAGCAGCCTCAGCCCCCAGCGGGGTCCATTGGGCACATCCCAACCCTGCCCTGGGAACACCAGCACCGTCCCCTCCTTCTGGCACGTTTAGTTTGGAGGAGAGGAGGCTGAGGGGGGACTTCATTGCCCATTGAGAGGTGGGGGTTGGCCTCTTCTCCCAAGGGAATAATGACAGGAGCAGAGGACATGGTCTGAAGTCGGGGCAGGGGAGGTTTAGATTAGATATTGGGAGGAATGACTTTCCTGAGAGGGTGGTCAGGCACTGGAGCAGCCTGCCCAGGGAGGTGGTGGAGTCACCATCCCTGGAGGGATTTAAGAAACATGTAGACGTGGCTCTTCAGGGCATGCTCTAGTGCCTGAGATTGTTGGGTTGTGGGTGGGTGTGATGTGGTGGGGTGGGGTTTTTTGGGTTTTGTTGTTTGTTTTTTTTTTGTTTTGGTGTTTTTTTGTGGTTGGACTCGATGATCTCAGAGGTTCCTTCCAATCATGATGATTCTGTGATTCTTCCTTCCCCTCATAAATTGGAACAACATACCTTGGTCTTCTAGCTCTCTTACTGTCCTGTTTGAGATGGTGCCGTGCCATGCCATGCCATGCCATGTTGCCCTGAGCTATGCCATGCTGTGCCATGACATGCTAGGTCAAACCATGCCTTGCTGTGCCATGCCATGCCATGCTGTGCCATGTTGTCCTGACAGGGACAGGGAGGAGCAGTGGGAGCCCCCGGCACAGCCCAGCCACCGGCCCCATGGCACCCCAGGAATGTTGGGGTTGGGGTGTCACCTTCTGCCTTGCCACTGGCCATATATCTCTAAGATGATGCATTTTTGGTACTCGGGAAGCAGAGCTGGGATTTTCTTTCCAAGATTGTCCATTTCTGCAAACTGGGGAGAAAAGAGAGGAGAACGTGATGTGTGCCAAGCATATCAACCACGCCTTATTCTTTTGTCATCTTTAAAAAAAAAACCAAAACCACATAAAAAATAATTGTTATGAGCTTTTACAAATATTTTCCCCCCTGCAGACATAAACCGACAGGAAAATACACTGAGCAAAAATTGTGGGGAGGTAACTCGCATTGTATGGAATACATAATGGCTCCTGCCTTTGATGACATTTATCTTTACTCATGAGGGAAGACCTAATAACATGAATTATCAGGTCCCTCCTCACTCATGAAGAATAATGTCATAGAGGACCCACGCCATCAGCCTTCGGAGGTGGTGGGCATTAATCCTCCCATTGTTCCAGCTGGAGGATGGCTCTCCTTCCCATTGTTTCCCTGAAGGCGGGGAGCCTGCGCGGGGAACGCGATGCCGCAGGAGCTCCCACCTGGTGGAAACGCTGGACTTTTCACACGTGACTGTCCTTGATCTTCAAATGCACATTATATTTTTGAAAATTACTGACATAGGTAAACAAGCATTTTCTCAAAAACAGCATTCCTGAAGGATGAGTCTGAATGCCCTTTTCTCAACTTTGTGTTTACACAGAGTTATACAGGGGAAATGAGCCTTCAGAGAATTATTAGAGGGCAAACGAGAAGCAGCCAAGTTTATGAAAAAATAGCACAAAAATGACTGAGAGGATAGAGATCTATATCCTAAGTCAACTCCAGTTCCATTTCATATTTTTTTTTGAAGGAAAAGCGCTGTCAAGCGCGATTTATGCTGGTTTCCAGCAGGGCTTCACTGAGATGGGGAGCAGCTCCTCAGTTCCCCAAAAGTATCTGAGGTGCCCACGCTGCTGGGTGTGGAGTCACAGAGTCCCCAGGTGGCCGGGACTGGCAGGGACCTCTGGAGATCATCTGCTCCACACCCCTGCCAGAGCAGGGCCACCCAGAGCAGGTCCCACAGGAATGTGTCCAGAGGGGGGTTGAATGTCTCCAGAGAAGGAGACTCCACCACCTCTCTGGGCAGCCTCTGCCAGGGCTCTGCCACCCTCAC
>JAOTQQ010000079.1:682084-699809 GCA_026546715.1 Gallinago undulata | reverse complement strand
GGTGGGAGGTGTCCCTGCCCAGGGCAGGGGGGTTGGAACTCGATGATCTTTAAGGTCCCTTCCAACCCAAACCATTCAATGATTCTATGATCTATCTCATTTAGTCACTGTGCCCGTGCCTACCTGCCCTTCAGTCCCTCCAAACATTTAGAAACTGCGAAGAAAAGAATTTTATCTGCTGTTAGGGATAATCCTGCTGCATATGCACCCAGTCCCCAGCCAGTGTCACTGGGGACAGCCCCATGTGCTCCTGCAGATGCAGGCACTGCATCATGCGATGCCCAAGGCACCGGCGTGTGCCACAGGGGGTCTGGGGCATCCCCAGCCTTGGTGGTTTTACCACTAGAGCCCCAGCACCCCTCTCCATCCCTCCCGAAAGTAAATAAATACGTGAGCTACTGGTACCACGGCACTGAAAATGAAGAAAGCACCAATCCTGGAGTCAGGGAGCAAATCCAGAGAGATTTTTGCTTTCAAAACACCATTTTGAGGGAAAAACACCGTGCTGCCACCCACCTCTCGGGTTTTTGGGTGTCAGGCCCACGGTTGCTATTACCCCATAACCCGGTGTTTGGCAGCGGCTGGAGCAGCAGCATCCCGATGCCGGAGAACCTGGATCCAGGGACTCTCCAGACGAGCGCATCGGGCAGGAGCCCACCCCAGGGGCTGCCCCAGGGGGCCGCCCCCAGCCCCCGGTAATGGCCACACAATTGCAAACAAGTGGGGAAATGGGTGTTGCTTAGCAATTTGCCACAGCGCACGCGGGGACCGCCGCACGGGCTACAGCTTTGTCAGGAGCTGCAGCAGTATTATTATTATTATTATTATTATTATTATTATTATTATTACTATTTAAAGAGCATCCCGGATGCACGTGGCACTTTGCGGACAAAAAAATAATTGGCGGTCCTTGCCCCCTGAAGCTGAAATAGCACAAACCCAGCCCCAGACAACAATGAGTGCGGCGGCACTCGGGAAAGAGCAGGGGCTGCACCCATTATCGCATCGGCTCCAGCCCCCGACCCGCACCAAGTGCAGCCTTGGAGAGTTCCCTTCCCTGGTTCCCAGTGGTGGGAAGGACAGGAGAACAGCTTAAAGCCTCTTATCCTTATTGTTCTGATGCTGAGGGTGGTACCCGGGCAGGAGACATCACTCTGGTGCACACCAAAAAGCCTCCCAGTGTGGGATGGGACAGGGCAGGGTGAGGATGCTGGTGCCCCACCACCACCCGCACGGCCGGCAGCCCCTGCCCCAGACATTGGCCTGACCACCCTGTTGGCAAGTTTTGCAGCTTTCTGTGGCACCCGTGGCATATTCCCAAGGACTAACTAACGTCTCGTGAATTTTGGGATCACTGTTGTGCGAGGACGTCACCGACCATGCCCTCCCCCCCTTTGCAAAAGGCTCGTTGTTTGCATTCCCAGATACTCTAGAATTATTTTGGCAGTGGTTTAATCTTTGCGCTACAAAAACGGTGTTGAATGTTAATGTCACCCGGCACATTTAAATCCAGGCCACTAGAGGTGAACCAGGCACCGCTCGTCGTGGCAAGGAGGGACCCAGAGCCCCTTGGGACATTCCCCAAAATACCATACACGCCTCATCCAGAGCACACCTAAGGCAGAAGAAAGCTTCCCCGATCGGGATCAGGTCCCAGGGTGTTCTGGTGCTGTTTGATGAAATGACTTAGATTTGTGTCTGGTCATCCAATATCAGTCCCAAAAAAAAAGGAAAAAAAAAAAGACCTGATTTTCTCAATTTTCCCAGCTCTGTGTTTGCCAGCTGCTCTTCCCACCCAAAGATTTTATTTTTTTTTTCTCATCCCTATATTTTCCCCTTCCTTTGCACTAGCATTTTTTTCTGATTTGGCGATCTCGGCAAGACGTTTGGGATGCTCCTGAGGGAGCACAGCCACCGGGAGAGCCAGGCTTCCAAAGAGCCAGGAAATCAGAGGTGTGACTGGGGAGAGAAGAGTTTGGGGGGGTGTGGGGGGGGAAGCCCTGGGCGCCCCGGGGTGCTCCAAGCCCTCAGCCCCGAGGCGGGGGTCCGGAGGAGCCTGAGAGGGAGCGGGGGGAGCGGGGCTGCCCCGCTGCTGGGAGACGCTCCGCAACCGATTGTTTTAATACCAAAGTGACACCAAAGGGGGGGTCAAGTAAATAAATATGCATGCCTCACCAGTTCAAAATAATAAAATTCCAATGTGTGCAAGCCTGCTTGTTGAACATATGTTTGCAGCACGGCTAAGCCATCTGGCTCAATGTCAAGCATTTACACCAACTGCAGTCTTACACTACCTGACAGCAGAAAAGCTTTATTCCCTTGGTGTTTGGGCACAAATGGAGAAATATTATTGAAATGATTATCTGCATCAAGACTCAGATTTGGTTTGACATTTAGCTGGCTCTGTTTAATCCAAAGGGTTGTCTGAATGAATAAAGAGAAGGGTTCCTCCAGAAGATGCTGCGAGCAGCCGGGGAAAGCCGAATGATTAATGAGACTGAAAGGCTGGGTGGACCCTGCCCACCTCCACCCAGACCCCGCCGCCAAGAACCGCATAGGAAATCAGGCTGAGCCTTTTGTGGCTTGTCAGGAGGATGCTCACAACCCGGGGCCGGCGGGGGGGGGGACGGGGACACACTCTATTTTGGGGCCTTAAGAAAACAAAAGGGATCGCCACATTGCTTCCAGCTGATGAAGGAAAGCTCGGTGCTCTAATTAAAAACAAGCTTTTAAAAGTCGTGGGTCATCATCACACCAGGGCTGGAGCGAGATGAGGTTTGGCCTCGTGCCCCTCTGTGCCTGAGAGGGGTGGTGGGGACCTGCGGGGCAACTCAGTCCCAAAGCTGGTAGCCCCCTTCCTCGTCTTAGAGAAAAGGCTGCTGTAACAGGAGCCTGGGGGGGGGAATAAGACCCCAGCGAAGTTTGGAGCGAGTTAATAAGAAAAGAGTGGGAGCAGGATTTATTTGAACTCGCGGGGCTGTTGAAGACTGGGGCTGACAAAGACAAATTCATCCGAGAAGTCAGACATACTATATTTTAAAATAAAATAGGATGGAAGTGCAAGGCGCGAGGCTCCGATCAGCATTATGGTCCAGAAAATCGTTCTCTTTGGGAGAAATAAAGCACAACCTCCTTCCCTCTTCCCACACGAGACCAGCCTGCACTGGGGGTTATTTTTTTTCCCTTTTTCTTTATATCTCCACTTCTGATTGTTGATTTGGATTTAAAATTAATTTGGTGATTTGAGTTTAATAAGAATGTTAGACATGATTTCCTTCTCACTCTTACTTTTAATTAACTTTTTAATTGAGATTTAAATGAATTCTAATGAACAGAATTGGTAGCCTAATTGATTTGTTGCAGCAGCGTGGGGAGGGATCAGTATGCTGGCAGCATTTTGATATATTACTCCGTGATGTCAAACAGTTTACAGGTTAATTTTTTGGCAGAGGTTACTTAATGTCAGCAGAAAACAATAATTTACTTTTGATTTATTAGTAAACAGTTCCTCCTAAGTTTACGGTCCGCGATGTTGAAACCAACTCCTGTCTTTGCCACCCATTAATGTCTCATTAGGGACTTTTCCCGGGCGTTTGTACCGGAACCAGGAGGTTTTGCCCCAAAGCAGACGGCAGTAGGATGAAACCTGCACCCCACACTCCGTTCCTCCAGCCACAGAAATGGCCAAAACCCGTTTTTCCCACGCACACCTTGGCAAACACTTTGCTTCTGAGCAAATAAAACTTTCGTAACTTTCCTAAACAAATCCATAACAAATTTAATTCCACAAATAAAGGAGAAAAAGCACTCTTTTACCACAGTAAGAGCAATGAGCAGGCAATGAGCTATGCTATGATGGAGCTGAATTTGGGCTGTAATTTCTGGCCACCCAAAATCCCAGGTTTTTCCCCATTATGACCAGGGGAGCCCAAGTGCCCCATTCAGAGGGAGGGGCACCGGCGCCCGATTAATTGTGAGATCACAGCTCTGAGAGTCAACCATCTGCTAAGGAGCGCTAACTTGCTAAAATATAAACTAATTTTAGCCTCTAGATACCAAAATCTAATACATCTTCTTCCTCCACGGCTGTGACTGGGGTGAGGGGACGCAGTGGGGAGAGCTGGGATTGGGACCCCACAGCACCCCCAGGCTGGGCGACCCTGCCTGGCTCCTCCTGCCCCCCTCAAACCATGGGCTTCCCAGCGTTTCCCAGCAGAAAATCCCTGATTTGGCTCAAAGGCTGGGTTTTCTTCCCGTCCCAGGTGTGAATGGGGGTGGCGTGGGTGTAAGTGGGGAGCTTGAGAGCCGCTGCCGCAGTCAGAGGGTGAAGCAGGATGGATGGAAAAGGAGAACGGGCACAGAAACAGGATGAAAGAGAGAAATATTACCAGACAGCATCCAAAATGCTTTGAACTACAGGGTGCTGCCATCAAATTTAAAGGAATCAGGTGTAAAAGTTTCTTTTTGTGATTTTCTCAGGAATTTAAGTGAAAATAATATTCAGAGGGTGGGGCTTTTTCTTTTCAAACTCCCAAGCCGTTGACTGGGGAGAGAGAGCCCTGGCAAACATTAGTCCCACTCCCCAGGGGGGATTAATTAAAAATTTCACAGTTTTTGAAACGTTTCTGGTGATCACGGGCTGACTCTGGTCCAGTGTGTGGTTACAGCAGAGGGTGGTTTAAGGACATTGATGATCTAGAGGATGGAAAATCTGTCAATTCAGTGCTTTCTTTACGTGAACAAAGTGTAAAAAATGGCAGAAAGCTGCTGTGTGTCCCAGCGGGGGGGGGGGTGGGCAGCTTTGTCTCCATCCCTCTGGAAACAGAGGGGCTCACCCACGGCGAGCCCCGGGCTCGGACCCCTGGGATGGGGGGGGAGAGGGGGGGCAAATTAACACCCAGCATGGCCCCGCGCTCTGGGGGTGCCACTCGTGCCCTTCGTTATCAGAACAGAACAAGGTGGCAAGTGGAGGTGGAAGCAAAGTTGTCGCTGTCCCTTCTCCTTCCTCTCCCCGACAGAGCGGCTTCTCAAACACAAAATAATGAAATCCATCATTTGCCTCAATATGCTCCGTTTAGAGCCTTTCGTACATCACAAACTGGAGATTAAAGAGGGCGCCTTTCTCCAATGCAGATTAATGTTGTTTTTCAACTTCTTAAGCTTCTGTTAACACCTTTTCTGCAATCAGTACAGTATCTTTTAAGTTAATTAGTTCTGGAGAAGAATTACTAGCGTAATTCGTGATGAGACCTCCTTCCCTTTCATTCAGCAGGCGGAGCAGCGTCTGATGTAGATAAAAAGGACCACTGGAGGCTCCTCCAGTGAAGAGAGATGGTGAGAGATGAACTCAGATAACGTCTTCAAACCATTTATCTCCTTTCAGCTCCGTAAGTGGGGAGAGCTAAGATTTTAGCTGGCGGGAAGCCTATCTACATTTCCATATGTACTCTCCACTTCTGAGAGTTTCCTCCCAAATTATCTAGGTTCCTGCACACAGCACACCCCACCCAGGGAAGCCCCTCACGGAGCAGGTGTTGCCCATCTCTCTTTATGCTGGTAGGTCCTTCATGACCAGGTGGTCTTGGGCCAACAGTTTCTTCTTGTGGCCAGCCTGTACACCATGGAAACCACCCAGTTTCTGCCTGCTTGTCCCCTGCCTTCACCCAGAGATTTGGAGACCTGCTCAGGGTGGCTGCTGCCCACCCTGGTCCAAGGAGCCTCTGCCCGGACCTGAAGGAAGCGTTGCGTTAGCCCTGCTCCAAATGCTCTTGTGAAACTTCTAATTCCCTCACAGAACCACAACATTTTTCCACAGCTCCTTAGCCATCACAGGCTCCGGGCTCCAGAGGCTGCCTGGTTTCCAACTGGAACCACAGGTCAGCACAAAAATTGTCCCAGGGCATCAGACAAGGCAAGCACCGCTTGTTTGAAGGCTTTCTTTGAAGCTTTCTATGAATCCAAGATGAATTTTGGGTTCTACACAGACTGGCGTGGGGCTCAAACATTGAAAATTAATGACACATATCATTGCTTTGCTGCAGAAGGCTGGATGTGAGCAAAGCTGGAGCTCCCACGCCGCTTCAGGCTTCGTCTCGGTGGCTGAGGAATTGGCCTTGAGTGAATGACAGCCACCGATCTTATCCAACCCTCCCCGTGTTTATGTATGTCGTGTATTTTAACATCAGGAACTACCCGCCTTGAACTCTCACAACATCTCTTTGACTCACTGTCAGGTTCAATAACGTCAGAGATCAATTGGCAGCGCATAAATTTACCTTCAAAGCAGCCCAAAAGCTGACGTGTGAGATGATGGGCTTCCTCCCCTGGAA
This sequence comes from Gallinago undulata, assembly GCA_026546715.1. Classification (NCBI taxonomy): domain Eukaryota; kingdom Metazoa; phylum Chordata; class Aves; order Charadriiformes; family Scolopacidae; genus Gallinago; species Gallinago undulata. Next base: position 693,480 of record JAOTQQ010000079.1, on the reverse strand, counting down.
CAGCGTCTTATCTTCTGACAGACAACCGGGCTGACGGGTGGGATCTCCTGCTCTTCCCACCCCGAGGGAAGCCCAGGGACCAAACTGGTTGTCGGCACCAGGTGGTGACATCCCGGTGTCACCCAGAGACTTGTGGACTCTTCAGGATAAAGTATTTTTTTTAGGGACACTACTCCTGTTAGAGACATACATAGCAGTGACTTGATACCGGCTGCCAGTGCTAATACTTTGCATTAACATGGATTAATTAGATTCACATGGAAAGCATTTATGAAAAGAAAAAAAAAAAAAAAGAAAAGAAAAAAAAGGAAAATTTTAATTCAAAGTCTGTTTTTTCCCCACAAACCCCAAGCACAGCAGTGCTCAGTCTGTCCCTTCCCCAGCCTTTCTGTTTGCTGTTGCCACCAACTTTCCTGCTTTGAATGGAAGGAGGTTTGTTCATAATTTGCAGTGGGAGAAGCCTGGGCTGTTTGGCAAGAGCTGTTATTTAGCTCCTTCCGAGTAGTCCAATTGTTATGCTAAATGAGCAAATAAGCTGGGAGAAACTTTGCAACAACTGGAGAAAAAAAGAAATATAAAAAATAGCATGGAGTGGAAACTGGCTGCCGGCTGTTTTAATGGAAATAAAAGTTCTGTTAGCCCCTAATTGCAAGTAACAATCTCACACTGTCTTACACCATTATCCGAGTTTTTGGTGCCTTTCCCATCGCTTAAACGCCGCTGACAGGGAGGAATGGGCTGCGACCACCAGAGCCCAGCTCCCTTTTGCAGCCAGCTGGGAGTTCAGCCCCAGCCCCCGGCGCTTCCCCAGCCTGGGAGGGTCAGGGCTCCACGGACGGGCAGAAGAAGCCAAGAAAGCCAGGAGCAAGGCAAGCCTTCTGCCATTGAGGCAGCTTGGCAGAGAGCCGTGGTGGCATGAGGCTGGCCTGTCCCTGGCCCCGTGCTGGGACACCCCTCTCCCACCACCCTACGGGGATGCCCTGCCTGGGGGTCTGCGCGGGGTTCTGGTGGGACAGGGCTCAAGCTCTGCCCTCCTCTTCCTCCCCACGTTGGCATCAGCCTCCCCAGACACACGCTGTGGACAACCCTGCTTCTGCCCGTACCCCACACCCCACAGCAGCTCCGCCGCAATACACACAATTCTTTATTTTTGGGCTTTATTGAAACCTACCTGATGAGTTTTTCTACATACCAGGTAGGTTCCAATAAAGAAAAACTCTCTCTTTTTTTTTTTCAGGCTGCCTTTAGGGCTGAGTTCTCTTGTAGGAGTGCTCGGGGCTGTTTGTGGGTTTGACCTTGTTTAATTGACTCCGTTCCTGGGCACTGCTTCATTCACAAAAGAACTCCCTTTTCCAACCAGGTTCTTGCCTTCACCCCCTGAAGTTTGCTCAACAGGGGCCCTTGCCATTTAACTACTGGGTTTCTCATGGTCTTCCACAGTCCAATTCCACCCATAAATGCTTTATAGAAGTATTTAAAAAGGCAGGAGATCCTGGGACCAGCCTCTTCCTCCCCCGCTGAAGTGGGCAGAGAGCCACAGACAAGCCATTGCAGCCAGCGAGTGACTCCCCCAGTTTTCCTCCCAGCACCCCAAAACCCAGACTGAGTGGTGGTCCAAGCCAGCACCCTGCCTGTCCCCATGGAGGGTGTCCCTGTCCCCTGCCCTGGTGTCTCCGTGCCTCCTGACCCCGTGCTGGCCACCCTGGCCACCAGCCGAGCCACGGCAGCAGCCACTGCGTCCCCACGGGGACCGACGTGACCTGCCGTATTAACCCACCCCGCTCAGCGTGGCGTTTGATCATTACAGAGGTGTTATTTAATTTATTTTTTACATACTGCCGTTAATTACACCGCCTCTGATTGTGCTGATGATCTTTGCTCCTCCTCAGCCCAGTAATCAGCAGCAAGGCCAACAGGCAGGACACGGTGACTTGATTTGTTCTGGCTGGGAACCAAGTCAGGCAATTCCTTTGGGGGGTTTTTCTCCTCGATTCCTGTCCCCAGCATGGGGGTGCGGCGCTCCTGCTTGCCCCATGCCCCTCCAGATACCTGACGATGAGGGCTGAGAGGTGGCCGAGCCCCTGCCAGGCTGTTGGTGGCCACGGAGGTGATGCTGCTCCCGCACGGCCAGCATCCCCCGAGGGTGGAGCTGCTGGAGCATACCCAGGGCTGCCACGAGCTCAGAAGGTGGCGGGGGGGTGTGTGGCACCCTCAGTGACAGCTCAGCCCCGGGACGGGCACTTAGCCAGGCTGGAGGCTGGAATTCTGCACCCGCAACACCCTCCACCACCCCAGATCTCACCGCAAGCACGGCCCCAGCACCCTGGGCTGGACATGAGGAAGGTGGTTTTTTTTTTTCTCTTTACGTGCCTTATGTCAGAGCTAGAAACTGAAAAACCCTGGGAAGAGTGAGGCTGGAAAATGAGCAGAGCCAAAAAGGCCGTGTCTGGGTGCCTTATTTTTTCCTTCAGCCACACAGAAACAAGTAGGTGCCTCCAAAGCACCTCCAGCTCACCCCAGCACCACGAGCTCGCTTACTGGGAGGGTTTCCCCCTCCCCTCAGTGCTCCTGGCTTTTTGAAGGGTGCCCTGAGTAACTGCTTCTGTGGTATCAGCTGCCCAGGTCCTTCCCATTCCTGCTTTGCATTAAAGACAAAGAATTCTTCACAATTAATGCGCTTTGAGGGTTTCCTGTCACAGGAACGTAATTAACTCTTTGCTGGCCTAACTAATTCCTGCATTTTAAAAAGTAGCCTGATGATGACAAAAGTGGAGCACTCAACCCGCAGGATAGCCATTAGCTGCTCTCAGGGACTGTGCGGTCCCCATCCAGACCACAATTACTGTCAGAGAATTGCCCTGGAAGCTACTTCTTGTACGCAAACAAGAATACTATTCATTAAAGGCCACTTTCAATAAAATACAATCTATATTTTTAATGAATATTTGAGAAAGAAAATACAACCTTGGACTCAGAAACCTGCAATACAGTTATTATTCTTTTAATAACAGGCTTTCTCAGGTGCAGCTACTGGCAGGCGCTGGAGAGGCGGCAGGAATGAGACGGCTGGTGGAAGAGCTTCCACGGGGGAAATGAAAAGCAGAGCCCAGGGTAAACTAAGTCCTTGTGAAATAAGCCTTTCCCGGGAGCCGCAGCCCCCCCGCGCCCCGTAGCGATGTCCCCGGGGCCGCGCTCCGGCCCCAGCCCCTTGGTGCCCGGTTCAGCCCAGGGACACAGGGGGGGGCGGAGGACCCGGGCACCCCCGCAGCGCTGCCCGCCCCGCTCTGCCTCCGGGTGCCGGAGGGACCCTTCGCTTCCCCGCTCGGAGAAGGCAAAACTCGGTTTATCCCCTTATAAACTCCCGGTTCCCACGCCCAGCGCCCTCGGGCCGGGGCCGTGCCGTCCGCTGCGGGGTCGGGGCGTCGGTTGGAGGCGACACGGGCTCCCCGTGCCCGTCCCCGCTTGTCACGGTCTTTGCTCCGCGTCCCTCGGGGCTCTCCCGGCGGCAGCCGAGGGGAAGGGGCCGCTGCCGGCCCGGGGGTCCCGCTGCCCGGCCCCGCTCCGCGCCCGCCGGCGGGGGATGCTCGGAGCAAAACCGACGGCGGAGGCGCCGGGGCCGCCCGGGACCGGGGGGGCGGCGGAACCGGGAAGCGGGGAGACGGGGAGGCGGGACCGGGGGCGGGGGGAGCCGGGGAGCGGAGGGATGCGGGGAACGGGGTGGACGGGGCGGCCGCCGCCCGCTCGGCTCCGCGGGGGGCTGCGGGGGCTGCGGGGGAACCGGCGCGGCCGCTCGCCGCTTCCGCACGGCAACATTGCCCTCTTTCGGCAGCGGGGCGGCGGGCACCGGGCACGGGGCTCCGGGCGGCGGGCACCGGGCGATGGGGAACCGGGCGGCGGGCACCGGCCCCTCCCGGCATCCCGGCCCCCCCCCCGTCGGTGCTGGGTGCCCAGCTCCCCCTTCTCCCGGCACCCGACGGCCCGGCCCCGGCCCCACGTCCCCTGAGCCGAGGCGGGGGCTCCAGCAGCCAGGGAGCTTTCCTGCAGGGGGGCACCCGCACCCTCCAGCCCCAGTGCGGGTCCCGCAGAGCGGGGGGGGGCGCTGCACGGCCGGGCCCCACGTCTGTCTGTAACCCTGGGGAGGTTCACGTGGCTACAGGGTGCTGTAAACACTGAATTTGGGCAAGAGTGTCGGGAAACCGGCTAATTCCTCATAACATTCACTGTGAGGTCAAACTCAGCTCCGGAGGATTTCATTTCATGAGCAAGAAAATTCAAAGGAACTCCAAATTTTAAGGAAAACATTGATTCTGAAGGGAAGCAGAAGAGATCCCTTAGCTGAGGAGTCAAAGCATTCTGCACAAATATTCACCAACGGCGTTTTCTCTCTGCACTTTTCTGTTTGATACAGGTGAACAGGACCAGAAATCACCAGTTCCTCAGCATTAGTCTCTGTGGGCTTGTTGCTAAATGTGTGGAAAGAGGTAAGCAAGGTAAAATTACCACACAATAAGATATTTTCTGACTTTATTATCTGAGGTTAAACACTTTGCAATAGGATACCTGCTCTTATTTAACTCGGTCTATCCTTTTCAAGCATCAGAAGCGTTTTGTGCCATGTCTCCTGTGCTCTCAGTGCCCACCCGCTATGCTGAATTCAGCGACAATCACCACCGGCCCTTTCAGGTTTAGGTTTGTCAAAATACCATCTCTTCTCCCATATCAGCGATTCCAGCGCTCAGCAGAGCTCTCTCCAGCTGGGGCTGAAGTGAGATCCAGGCTCCAGCCTTCAAAAGGAGCGGGGAAGGGTCCCCAGCATCGCTTTGCACATCTATTGATACGGAGCGGGCTTTTTTCTGCCCTTTGTGCACGTCGGACTTGCAGTCAGAAGCCTTCCCAGAAAAGGTAAAGCAGGGCAAATGAAATCCCCGGCCTGTGCAGGTGGGTGAGGAAGGCAGCCCACCAGTACAGAGCTGAGCACAACACCTATACGGTGATTTTTTTTAAGGCCCTTCACCTGGGCGGGGTGCGGCGCCAAGCAAAGCGGGGGCCTGAGGCAGGGCTCCAGGCACACGGCATTAGGTGCTGTTTTTTAAAAGATATGAATATAGATGTGTGATGGGATATATTTTAGAAGATGGTGATGATGCTGCTTGTGTGGGAGTGTGTTCAGGCACTAGCAGGACCAAAGGGTTGCTTCTCTGCTCGCCCTCGGGTCCCTCCTCTGACGTGTGCCGCTTTCCCACCCCCTTAAATCTCTGCCGCTGACTCCGGTCTGAGCTACAGAATCCAGCAGTGGGTATTTCACCGGGCTGGTTCACCATCACCCCATGCCTTGCACCAGCACACACTCAGCCATTAAGGGACCTTCCTGATAATTTTCTCCCCTGAGACATTTTCACTGGATTCTCCCCGGATCCAAAGGAATTTGCTTAGGGATACCCACCCAGGACCCTGCTCTGGGCACGTTCCTCACCGTGGCCACACAAACCAGTGGGAACCTATCATTGACCCGTTCCTCCAAAGCGTGACCAGCACTTGAAGGTGGCACCAGGGGGTGGCCCTGCCCGAGCAGCTGGCCTGGGTGGGCTGTGGGTGTCTCCACCACGGGGTCCAGCCGACAGGAGAGTGCCCGGAGCTTCGCCAGGCAGGAAAACAGGGAAAAAACCTTTGTTCTGTCCTCCCCCTGGGACAGGGCAGGGCCTGGCGCTCCCCTGGCCAGCGGTGGGCTTGGGGTGAGCCAGGAGAAGGCAGCCAGGGGTCCGGTGTCCTTGGCCACGCTGAAAAGTAATTAAAGCTGAATATGTTAAAAACCTCGTTAATGGTGCCACGGCATTGCGTGGTGGTGTTTCTGCTGCACAAGGAGGAGTTACCAAATTACGGCAGAAGTTGGTAGCAATCCCCGTGTGGCAGTTTATGGCCCTCAATAAGCAGAAGGGAGGGGAAGGGAGGGAGATGTCTGAGCCCGCGGAGAATTTACACCCCGGGGAGGTTAATAGCCACACGGAGGGAGGGGGGACTGGCGGGGGGAGTAGCTTTTGTTCCTGAAGTAGTCATTCCCAAAATAACTTTTGTTTCTCCCTTACCAAAACTATATTTAGTTAAGAATTTACAAATGAAAATCTTAATAATCATGAAAAAGAGAAATAAAATATCGTTGACAGTGTTAAATACTAACACGGCTATTTAACTGAATGGCACCGCACACGCCGGCCAGTCCCGGGGGGGCCCTCCCCCTTTCTCCCTAGAGGGATAAACACGGTTTGTCACATCGAGAGAATATTCTATAGTGCAGCAATAATCAGAACGTATTGTTGGATACAATTTTCTATCATTTACTTTTTGATGCCAAACAAAAGTAAAGCTCAGTACACAATTTAGTCATGGGTGGAAGGAGAATTAGCCGTATGAAGCGAACTACTTTTGGGGGTAAAAGTTGAGGGAAATGCGCCTTGCATTAATTCTCATTGTTCGCTGCCCTCACTGATGCGGTGAAAGGATTTTGATTTTCATTATTATGTACTTTGCATGTTGCTTGTATTAAATCAATGGGCTACTTACCTCCTTGTTTTTCCTGCAGCTGATCTAAAAGGCTTTTTTGAAAGAAAACTGAACTGGCGCAGACAAAGACTGATTCTTCATCCATCTGACATGTCACGCCAACAAATGGGGTTTTGTGCACTCTGTCAGCGTCTTAATCAGAGCGTCACGCCAGCCCGCAGCACCTTCCCGCGCTGAGACCTCTCCCAGCACTTAATCCTTCAACTTGTGTACCTTGTACAGACACTCAGATGGGGGCCGATAATGCCAGAGATTTACATGGTTCTGTCATCGCCGGGATCTGTCACACGTCACACCCCGGCGGCCTCACGCCCCGGCCCGGGGAGCTGGCCCTGGGGAAGGGGAGGGGGCAGCCCAGGGGGTGCTCTGGCCAGGGGGAAGCCTCTCGCCGGGTGGGCTTCCCTGCTGGTGGGCTGATACGGGGATGGAGGGATGGATGGAGGGAGGGGTGGAGGGATGGATGGAGGGATGGATGGAGGGAGGGGTGGATGGATGGATGGATGGATGGATGGATGGATGGATGGATGGATGGATGGAGGGAAGGGTGGATGGATGGATGGAGGGATGGATGGAGGGAGGGGTGGATGGATGGATGTGTGGATGGATGGATGGAGGGAGGGAGGGAGGGAGGGAGGGATGAAGGGATGGATGGATCTGTGGATGGATGGATGGATGGATGGGTAGAGGGATGGAGGGATGGAACTGGAAAGGACAACAAGCTGGGGGCAGTCCTCTATCCCCTCAAGCAGGCTCAGGGCTCCGGGAGGGAAGTCCATGCCAGTGCCAGCCCCGCAGAGCACAGAGGGTCTCCAGATACCCCGCTGTGGGCTCTGCTCCACTTCCCTCCACCCAGATGGCACCCAGTCAGCAGCACCTCAACGTGCCTCCAAACACAGGGTGGGTTGGGAAATGTATGAAATTAATCCAAAGCTGGAGAAAATGTCCCTTTGGGACACCCTTCAGTCACTCCTCAGGTATCAGGGGAAAAGGACAAAGGAAAGGGAAAAGGAAAAAGGAAAAGAGGGAAAGAAGAAAAGAAGAAAAGGAAAGGGAAAAAGGAAAAGGAAAAAAAAGGAGAAGGGGGAAAGGGAAAAGGGAAAGGGAAAGGAGAAAAGGTGCTGGGGACAAGGTTCAAACCTAGTGGTCTCAGACCCTGGCAGAGGGACGTGGCCCTGCACTGGGGCTCGGGGCACGGTGCTGCCGTCCCGTGGGGACAAGGGGGTGCTGCTGGAGGGGTGTCCTGGCACCACTGGGATCACTGCGTCTGCTCCAACAGAACCGGGAATCGTGACACGAGTCGGGGTTTGGCAAACCAGAGGTGAAGCCAGTTCTCTCCCTGTCCCTGGATGTTGTTTGCATCAACCCAAAACACTCTGTTCAGCCAAAACCAACAGGCGGTGTTGGGTGCCAGGGTGTGTGTTTTTCCTGCCTGCATGTCGCAGAGGAATCCTGGCTTGGGGTTCATGGAATCACAGCGTGGTTGGGGTTGGAAGGGACCTTAAAGACCATCAAGTTCCAACCCCCAGCCCCAGGGAAGGGACACCTCCCACCAGACCAGACCAATGTCACTTCGTGGTGGCCTGCTGCTAGTGCGTGGCATCTGGGCAGGACCCGCACCCCGGTGTGTGGATTGGCAGGCTGGATGGACACAAACATCCACCCGGAATAAAGGAATAAAACACCCAGGGCTGGGGTTGGGGGAGGAAATCCTCAGGGCTGAGCACCTCGGGTATGTTCTGCAGCACTTCTAATGGGACTCTGGACTCTCGGTAGAGAAAACAGCCTTCTGGAGGGAACACATTTAACCCCAAATCTATTTCCTTTACAAAAATCCCACCGAACTACCCCAGTTCTCCCACCCCGTGTCCCACCACCCTGCCAGCATCCCCCAGGCCGTTGCCTCCCGAAATGCAGATGCAGAGCCAGCTCTTGGCCCCGCTCAGCGCTCTTTGTCCGACATCCAGTCCGTCTGGCGTCTGACATTAGCATCTCCGCGGGCTCCCCGGTGCCCACCTTGTGCCCCCAACGTCCCTCAGCCCCACCAGCAGCCAAAAAGCACTGCCAGGGAAAGCCAAGTCGGGGGGTGGGGAGGGAGGGATGGAAAGACTCCACAGCCAATGGGACGCTGCCTGGAGAAATAAAAAATGCTAATTCAAAACGTTTCAGAAATGAGAACGCTAAGGAAAAGGAAAAAAAAAAAAAAACAAAAACAAAACAACAACCCAAACCTCAAACCCCACTCTGCAGAGGGTAAGATATAAAGTGGAAGATTCCAGCCTGGTCCCAGCCCAAGTCCCAAATGCCAGCGTGTCGCCAGCACGGGCTCTGCGCTGGGGACAAGGAAAAAAAGTAGTAATTGCCGGCAGAGCAGAGCGTGGCATCTCCTCTGCGCAACTGCCACGCTTACATATCATCACCCCAGCACATATTTTAAAGTACATTATGCAATACATAAAAAATAATGATTTTGAGACAAATTAAGCCATAACAGCCTCAAATCAGTTTGCCTACACAGTTAATATGTTGATTAATGTCCTGTTAGGACTGAGACACTCATTTTTATCTCATTATTCAACTCAGTGTTTTCCCATAGCTATTGAATAAAAATGTAATTATTGCTCTAAATTATGTTATTATTAACTTTCACATGGTGTTTCTTGATAAACAGCAGCACAAACAGGGGGCTGCTGGTGGTGAGGAGACAGGGATAAGAAATACTTAAATAAAGCGAAGTGTTTGTTGGCAGGGCTTTCCATGGCGGTGCCACAAAAGCCGCCGGCTGCACCCAGGAAAGGTGGGCGAGTTCTGAAAGCCAGAGGAGCATCACCTGGGACCCGGGAGCTCTCGAGATGGGCACAAAAGACCTGTTTTCCCATCAAAGTTCGGCGCAGGCTGTTGGCCCAGGCACGGGACGGACGGACGGACAGCTCCCGTCCCCGCATCCAGACTCACCGAGCGATCCATCACCTTCCCCGTGCCCCGGGACTCCCTCTCTTGTGTGCTCTTATCCTGGTTTTAGTTCCTTTCTTCACTGGAATTGTAGTTGGGCTCTGAAATATGGAATCCTTACCCAAAACAGCAGCCATCGGTATCAAAAATAACAGGGTTGTCCCTTTCAAGATTCATTGTCTCCTTGAGAGCTGCCAAAATCCGATTTAATTGATAAGTCAAGAGGTAGAAAGCCCTGAAAACAAAATAAGATAAAATCTTTTTCAGCATTTAACTTTTGTATGGAAGGAAAGCTGAGGTGTTTTCAGGTTTTTTATTGATTCTAAAATATTTTTCAGGTTTTTTTTTTGTTTAAACAGAGTGAAATCAAAAAGAGAAAAAAATTCCACCCTGTTTCTTTTTGAAGTCTCACTCCAGAGAGATTTATTTTTAATAATGATTTGCACGAAGAGTGCAGACTCAAACCCACCCACGGGAGCATCTCTGTCTGGATGCTCATCTGAAGGACTGTAAAAAAAAAAGGGGGAAAAGTTATATTCCCCAGAGAGAAATATATCTGCTGGGGGAACTTAACTCTTCTAGATCTTCCCAGGCATCCGGACCGTTCCCGACTCTTTCCTGACTCTGCCAGGATTCTCTGCCACAGAGGAGTTTTCCAGGGAGCTGGGGGTCCCCATGGTGGAACCCTGGGCAGGGCCGGGCTGGTGCCGGGATGGGATGGGATGGGATGGGATGGGATGGGATGGGATGGGGCTGGCACCGGCTCTGGCATCGGAAGGGGCTGCGGCAGCGGGTTAGAAGCAGCCCTGCAAACTGAGAGCATCCTCACAGCCCCGTGCAGGAAGAGACGTGGGTGCACAGCCGTTGTGGAGGAGGTATAAGGGATGCTTAGCTTGATTGAGAAAGGTTAATTACATGTGAAATGAGACTGGGATTCAGACTATGTTTGCTCTAGATTTTGTGTAATGTTATATCAACATTGGGATTCTCTGTTATTCTATTAACAAAATAAACTCATTTTGTTTGGTTTCATTTTACTGTTGTTTTAATCCCACTGAACATTTATACTGTTATTTAATTTTACTAAACATGTGTGGATAGTAAAATACCTACAGAATTAAACTACCCAAGGATATTAAAGTGATCCAGTTCTCATAGAGATTTGATCTGCTAATTAGCCACACCAATTTTATGGATCATTGCAGCGCACTTAAAATGTATTGTTATATGTTCATAATCTTTTCTTAATGAGCTTTTATTGAGAGCACAGGCCAGCCTCGGTGCAATGTTCAACAGAGGGGTTTTTTCAAACCCTGTCTGCCTCTGCCTGGTTAATCACAGCACGACTCTGCCAGGGAAACGGCTGGGGAGGAGTTATTAAATGCACCCTGAGTGAGGTACCTGGGGTGGCGTGGGGTGTGGGGGGCAGGGGTGGGGGTCCCTGGCCCCTGGGGTGAAGGGGGCTGCTGGGCCAGGGCAGAGGGGAGCATCCCCACAGCTCCCCAGGGACCGGAGCAGCCCCGCTCTGTGCTGTGCGCCCGGGAGGGAGAAAAATGCATTTAAATCCAGCAAAATATGAGCAGCTGGGAAGAACCAGAACTTGTGTCCCCTCTGCCCCCCCCAGCCCAGGGTGGGAGCCCAGCCACTGGTCCAGCCTGCAGCCACTGCAGGACACAGCCACGGGAGCATCCCTCCTGGGTCTATGTCGGGGCTCCCCAGCACCCCAGAGGGAGGGACCTCTCCGAATGTGGGGTGAATCCACGTGCAAACCTGCCTGGGCTCAGTTCTGCAGCTCTCCCCCTACACCAGCTGGCTCCAAGCCCCCTCCAACCTGCCCTTGAACCCCTCCAGGGATGGGGCAGCCACAGCTTCTCGGGGAAACCTGGGCC
>JAOTQQ010000079.1:633292-662641 GCA_026546715.1 Gallinago undulata | reverse complement strand
GGGGAATCAATTCCCTTTTTGTAAAGGACAGGAACAAAAGGATAATGTGGCCTTTGGGAATGGGCCAAAGCTGAAACCCTTGGACCTGGGAGGGGAGGATTTCCTGCAGACAGGCTCCTCAGCCCCTCTGCTGGGGGCTGGGACTGCACAGCCCCTCTGTGTTCCCCGGGGTTTAGCTGGGCACCCAGACCCAATTCAAACCCTAACACCAAAGGCAGAAAGTCACTTTACACATCACAGGGAGGCTCCTGTGCCGCAGAGACCCTTTGGGGGGCTGTTGGGAGCCTGTCTGAGGGAACATGCGTTGGGAAGCAGCTGCTTGGTGGGGCTGGGGTGGCCACCAGCACCATCCGCTGGTGGCATCCACGGGCTTGCAAGTGACCTGGCTGCCTCGCACAATGGTTTTGTCATTGTGTTTTAGCCATGTCTTTGTTTACAAGCTTGCTTTTGTCTCAAATCTAGTCGGATGTCAGGGACACGGTACCCTGTCCCCACTGTTTTGGGCAGTGTCCCCCTGCCAGCGCCGCTGATGGGTCTTTGCTCCGGCGCTTCCTGCAGAAAGAGCTGAAGGGCTCTGGCTGTGGCTGCCCTGGGTGAGGGGTGGGTGAGGCTTTCAGGTTTTCTTTAATTGCATTTAATTACCAGTCACAGTCCCTCCCAGAGTGTGCATACAAGCTACGGGGCTCCTTGGCATCTATAGTGGCTTTGGTTGGTCAAAGGAGCCTATAAAAAGGCAGAATCAAGTTTGTTTCTGGCCATCTACTGACTCTTCCTTGCAAGGAAAGAAGGGGGAAAATCATCTTTCCTGCTGGGATTAATTCCTGTCCCCAGAACAGGGCTCGCTGCCCCCCGTGGCCACGGAAGCGCTGCCCAGGCCGGGGGGATGCTGAGGCTGCAGACCCCGTGCTGCAGTCGCCTCCCAGCGCGGAGGTGGGAGCGAGCACCTCGCATTGCTCCTGCCTGCCTGCCACAGCTGCTATGTCTTCATTTCCAAAATAATATTTTTTCAAATGAAGTAGCAGAAAACAGCTTTACATTTTTGTTATCCCTTCCAGCACAGAATAAAAAATGCCTGTGCTGCCACTACCTGATTCAATCAAGTGGAGTACATTGGATACCCACGGGCTACGGGGACTGGAAAAAGCTGACTTGTATTTTAATTAATAATGCGATACAGTGTCTCAACAACCAGGCCTCTGGCAATGTGCTCTGCTTTGTTCATTATTTGCTGTAAACAATTTTCAAGCAATGTGTAGACAACCCTATTTTTTAATTTCTGCTAATTCGTAACGTTAACAGAAAGCGGGATTTTTTTCTCACGCAATAAAGCAAGCGATTAAACCTCCTTTCTAGCTCATGAAAGGTTTCAGATTAGTTCTGATTTCAGACCAAAATAAGATCCACAGCTGTTTGACAAGGTTTCCCCAGGGTCTGGTCGAGGTTACTGGGTGATGCTGGCAGGAGGTAGGATTGGGGGGGCAATCCCATCTCAGGATGTAGGGAGATGGTCCCCTCCCCAGGTGGCACCTGCTCCCCAGAGAAAACAGAGATTCCTCTTTTATGTTTTCTCCTTGGCTGGTGCCATGTTTCTGCTGCCTGTTGAAGTAACCGGGGTGCCTCCCATGGGTCTCAGATGTTGGGGTGCAGGATGTGACCTCACCAACCCCAGCCCAGGGACTCATCCCAGCAGTTCTCCTTGGTTTGGGGAGCCCTTAACCCCTCCCCGTGTCTCCTGGTGCATCCTCCATCTCTTCCCTGGGCACCTCTGCTCTCTGCCCCTGGCTGCATGGGGGCTGCCTGCAGACACGAGGAGCAGTTGGGCTCGGGGAGAATTGCTGCTCAGCCACAGTGACATTTTTTTTTCCTCGCGGAGAATGACTTGTATTTGGAAACAGCCAGAATCCAGGCTGCCCGCCTCCGAGTCTGCTCTCGCTGCTATTTGGCAGGCGAGGAAGGCCCCTCCAGCTTCTGCCATTCTGCAAATCCTCCTCCGGAGCACAAATGGCAGCAGAGCCCTGCTCTTAATTAGTGCCTCTTCCCCGGGCCATCTGCTCAGCCCAGATCAGCCTCGGACCCGGCTCGGAGGCGTCGGGAGCGAAGCTGGGACCCGCTCCCTGTGGACCCTCTGGGGACCGGGCACCTACCACCCCATGTCCCAACCCCCCCGGGGTGGAAACCACCTCTTCTCCAGCTTCCCTCCTAAGGACCTGGCAGCCGCCCGGCTGTTCGATGCTATCAGGTAAGAGGCAATTGGTCAGAGCACACAGTAAAATGTCACCCAAATGTCACGGCAGTTTCCCGAGCGTCCACAAAATGGCAGAGGCTCCTTTTCCAACAGCTTCTTCTCGGTGCAGCAGCACCTTGCTCCTCTCTGCCATCCCCCCTGTCATGGCCCGGCGTGAGAGCGGGGTGCTGAGGGACACAGCTGCCATCAGGCTGGAAGCAGAGACAGCATCACATTCGGAGAGGAGGCCGTTCCCGGTCACCACACAGGTATGTTCATCATAGCCTTCCCCTCTTCCAGCCTGGCTTGTGTCAACTTGGTGGCCAGAAGGAGGTCAAGCACATTCCAGGGTAGGGACACCCTTCACCAAGAGCTGGTCAAAGAAACGAATCTAACCTATGCGTCTTTTCACTTAGAAAGGCAGAGCTGAGGGTAGCACTCCCAAACCAGTGGTTCAACAAGTGCCCGCTGGTGCCTGCTTGGGGCTGACCACCTTCACACTCCCACCGCCCACGTATGCTCATGGCTGTGAACCTCTTGCTCCTAATCCATTAACCATCGGATTGGATTAAACTCTGTCATTGCAAAGTTACCCTGGGCCATCCCAAGCGCTTTCTGTGCTTCCTCTAGGATGGTCACTCCCCATCTGCCTCACCTCTGGAGCCACCTGAAGTCCTTCCTGGAAGCTTCCAGAGTCTGTTTGTGTTTAAGGACCAAGGTGTTATTTTGCAGTACTTGAAGAACCACTGCACGCCACTTTCTGTGGACACCTGAGAGTGTTTGGGCTACACCAAGTGAAAAAGAGAAGTTGTCTCCAAGCCATCCTGTTCCTAAACCCTCCCGAGGTCTGTGAGAGAACCCCCACCCCGATCCTTGGACATGGCTGATGTTTTTGCACTGCTGGCTCCTGCAGGACTGGCTCCCAGCAAAGGCAGCTGTGCACACCCTGTTATCCCCTGGGCTTGGCTCCTGATGCTGGGGAAGCTCTTCCTGGTGCTGATGCTCCTGACTAGAAGGTTGTCCCCAGCAGCAGTAGATGGTCTAGTACAGCAGCCTGGTCAAGTGGGAGGTGCCCCTGCCCATGGCAGGGGGGATGGAATGAGATGATCTTTAAGTCCCTTCCAAACCATTCTATGATTTGATGGTGACCTGGAGCAGGGCTCCAGCCTGGTTTCACCTTCTGTGATGCCTGGTCATCTTCATATGATACACACCGATGGTACCACGCTCACTTCAGAGGAGTGGAAGATGAACACTAAGAACGTGGAAGGCGGCCTCTAGCCAACGTGGCCATGATGGCATGCTGGCAAGATGGCTTTGTCTTCGTCGCTCTGCTGCGTGCGTGGTGTCTTGCTGTGCCTAGCACTCCCAGAACAACACGCACCGCCAAAGTCGGGGCTGGAACGTCTCTGAAGAGGCTGGCAGAGGCACAGCCCGCTCCCTCCTGGCATCAGGCTTTCTTGGACATGACCTCACGCGGCTGAGAAGACACTGCAGCAGGAACACCTTCTCTCCTGCTCATCACCAGCGTGCGTGTATGCAACACAACACAACAGTGACACATGCTCACAACGTAAGACAAGTGTCAGAAACAGTGAGCTCTGGCTGCTCTGATGAATATGTAAAAATATCACCAAGACCCACAGAGGAAAATGGACCAGAAATAAGAATACATATTCTGAAATAGCACACCATCTGCTGCATAAAAAAAAAAAAAAAACTCTTATGCAACCACAGCCAAGCCATTGGTAGGTGGTGTGTGGAGACAGATCTCCCCTTCCCAAACCTCTCCAGCCGCCTATTCTTTACAAATCTGGAGGGAAGCCACCTCTTCTGTGAGAGCAAGGGACCCAGCAGAGGGTCCTGCTGCACATGTCATCTGCTTTCAGCTGAGCCCTGTTCTGTGTCCCCCAGGTCCCTGTTGCACCCCACCATGGCACCAGCGCACAAACCACAGCCTCGGTGGAGGTGAAGCCCTGGCCCTGGGCAAATCTCAGCAAAATGTTCCTCTTCCCTGGCTACAAGGATGCACGTTCCCAGGCTGGGTTGGAGGTCGGTACGTGAAGCTGCAGGTTGATGGCTCCACACAGCTTCTGCCCTGCTGATGGGTCTGCTTTGCCCGTGATCACCCCCTCCTTCTGCGACGTCAACTCACCTGATCCCTTCGTGCTTGTTGGTGCGTTTAGTTCCTGCAACTTCAGGAGGAGTTTTCTAAGTATGTATATCAATGCATGCATAAATAGCTATACTTCCTCTTTTGCCTGCTGGGTGCACCAAGGGCCCCAGACATCGCTTCAAACACTCCTCAGACCCCTGTGGCACGTGTGGCCACGCCGTGGCCGGTGTGAGAGCCAGCTCCTCTCCTGATGGAAGCCCCCACCACTGCAAATGCAGGAGGTGATGGTGCTGGGCAGTGCGTGGCAGTGCTGTAATTATACAACCTCTAACGATCGAGTGCTTGCTGATTATGTGTTGAAAGGAAGCCCAACACCATCCCATCACACCACGGCTGATCTATGGAGTTGTTATTGCCCGCATCCTGAAGCTCTGACTGTCCTCCCTTGATCAAAACTCCTCGTTTACCTGAATAAAGATGAAGAATTTTGCCCTGTGGTGTTTCAGGTGACAGTGTGTAATCTCAAAACCTTTTCAAATGCTATTTATAATCCCGAAGCGTATTGTTTTATGCTTGTTGAGTTTTATAAACAACTATTCTTCCTGCGAGGATAAAAATAAAGTCAAGCAATGGCTTCTGCGTTTAAGGCAGGTCACCACAAAGTGCAATGGGCAGGATTTTAAAAGGTCTGGTTTTACAATTTATTGAAGACGAAAGAAAGAAGTCTCCTGAAAGCTTCCCTGTTCTGTGTGTGCTACAGTACGTTATGTATGAAATAAGGCCATATATGCTTTATCTTTCTGCTAGACGTTAGGCATGAAATGAACCTGAGCTGACAAGGGGTTTACTGCACGCTTTTCGTTAGTATCACAAACTTAATTCAGCCGCGAGAAGACTCTCTGCATAGAGCATGTCATTGACAAAACGGTACCAGACAATCGTAAAGAGAACAAGGTAAGTGATCTTCATCATTACTATTATTATTTATTCCATCCCTTCCCTTTTCCCCCATTAAGTATTTCATTTGGAAATTCACTTGGGAAAAAGAACGGGAGGAAATGCGCTCTGCTTTCCCATCTGAATATCCTTAAGTCACATATGTTATAATATATTTGCATTTTTAAATAAATACCCCTTGCAAAAAACAAATTAGAAATGGTTATTTATGTCTCACGAAGCTCTGTTACCCCGCAGTGCTGTCAAAAGGTCAACCACTGCCTCCAACTTCGCTGTGCACACAATGACCTGGAAGTACCATCCATAAAGACCCTACGGCTGCAAGTCTTGAAGACTTAATCATCTGACATACAAGGAGCCCCTGCGGCGCCCGCACTTGGCATTTGCCTTATTGAAATGTACACAGACAATATGCATTTTAAACAATTCCGAGCTGCGTGCCTTAAAATAGTCGTCGGGCCACGGCTCCCTGTCTGAAACAGGCTTCTCGCTATTTCAGCTCTCTCGCCTTGATGAGCAAGTCAGCTAACGAAACAACCCGATGCATCTGGAGCTAGAAACTTGCTGCATTTATTATTGGCATTTGCTCCATATTGCAAGGGAAAGTTATCATCTGCGTCATCTGGAACTTAATTACTATCTGCCACCAGCCAAATTTGATTTTAAGCCTCTCTTAGAGGGAGTTCGTAAAACACAACAACAAAAAAGGGAAGGAAATTCTGCGTTAAACAAGAAACCCACACAAAACTGAGTTCCCCTGGAAGAGCAGCCGCACGCGGGAGCTCGCTGTGGCTTTGGTGCTGGGTCCGCAGGGTCCGCTGACCCGCTCTTAAAACCATCCCAAAAAGCCAATTGCTGCACGTCCTCCTTCGGTAGAGCAAACCCAAAGCTGCGAGGAGGAAGATGAGAACTGCCTTGGGCAGGAAAGCCAAAGCCAGCGTTGACTATTGCGATCACGAAGCAGGTTATTTAACGATCCCCTGCGTTCGGAACGCGTCTGCAAGACCACCAGATGCTGCCAAGTGAGCAATTCCTGATGTATGGCCATGGGCGGGCTCTGCAGAGCATGTGCTCTCACCTTGAGCGGAGACGTGGGACAGGAGAAGAGCCTGCTCACCTCTCCCTGTGCTTGTCACGCTCCTTCCAGCTAATTAAAGGCTTCCTTTGCAGGCTTTGAACCCCCCAGGACCCACCGCCATCTCTGGGGAACGGTGAACCTTTGGGTCTGTGACAAGACAGTTGTCACTGGTAACACCTTTATGGTCCTCCTGAGCTGGTGTCTGTACCCCCCAGCCCTGGCCAGGGGACACAGAGCGGTGGGCAGGGGTGGATGCCCAAGGAAAGGTCCAGCCAAGGGGCTGGGAAGGGCCACGCACTAGCTCTGCCCGCTCTTCTGCAGACAGGTCTGCTCCACTGGGGAATTTCTGAGGATTTTGAGGATCCTGGAGCACTTTCTGCTGAGTGGGCAGAAGAGCAGATGGGTTTTGAGATGGCATCCAGTTGGTGATGGGTAGGTCTGATGAGGTGGGATCTCACCACTGTTGATGGGAGCGGCCCATGTAAGGGCTGTGGGTACCAGAGTTCCCTTGATCATCTCTCTAGCCTCCAGTGGACTCTCTCCAGCAGCTCCCTGTCCTTCTGGAACTGGGGGGCCCAGAACTGGACATGTCCCCAAGGCACCCAAACAGGCTCACATGGGCAATAAAGACCCTACCAAGGGGAGAAGCAGGTGCCACACAAGCCCCACAGTGACGTTGGGGCATTGCAGCCAAGCCTGGACCCTCACGCTGCCACAGGAGAACGTGGAGACGTGGTGGCTGCTTGGGAGAAGAGGCGACATATGTTAGCTGAGACATAGCTGTTTTCTCTTGCGTGTTTACCCTCCTACGTATCCTCTCAGAGGCTTGAAGGAATTATGCTTGATACAGGAAAAAAAAAGAAAAGAAAAAAAAAAACCTTCCCTTTTCTACCCACCCTTGAAAAATATGCCCAAGTGATGTCTCTTTCTGGTATTTCACATCGCTGGGAGTCAGGAGAACTGTGCCCGTGCACTTTCCATGTCTTCTGTTTTAATAAACTGCACATTAGTTTCGTTGAGCAGCTCCAGCCCCCGGCTATCCGCTGCGCTGTATATTAGTTTTAAATACACATGGCTTGCAATAACAGGGGAGCGGGACGCTGTGCCTCGAGTTAAGAAATGGTTAGGATTGCTTTACATTTGCAGTCTCATTGAAAACATTTATTCAATCAAAGGGAAAAATAAATGCGGTCCCTCCGCTCTGTCAAGTATAAACTGTTATTGATCCCCTAAATGAAATTTGTCCGTGCTGATCGATCAAACACATTATCTTTTTTCCCCAGTCTATTACCAGCAATTGGAAACTCTCGGGCATCAATAGCAGCTTGACCACACACATCTGGAAATTTAGCCTACCGGCTTCCCAAATCCGAATTACTCCCGTCCCCCTCCTTTCTCTGCAAACAGCGGGATCTCCGCGTTACGACTGTATTTTTCCTGAGCTGAAGGTTAGGAAAAGTTACATTTCATAAAATGCTGGGAATCGTTTGTACCGTGTCAAACTCTGTCAGGGTGGCAACAGCCATGTGACAGCGCGGGGATGTCACTGGTGCCCAGCCAGGCTCTCTGGTGAGGTCCTGGGGATGTGCCTACACACCAGCCTGTGGCTTCCCAGCTGGCCACATCCACTGGAGCAAACCAGTTGATTTTAGTATTTCCTTGTATTTCATTTTTGACAAACCTAATATTTCTAATGAATACTCCTGGGTATAAGATGCTTTGCATCCTCCCCGCTCCAGAACCAACCCGATGCCACCAAGCCACCAGCCCGAGCATGGCATCTCTCTGTGCAGGGACCCTACATTGGTCACTCTTCTCAGTGGTGCCCAGGGACAGGACAAGGGGCAACAGGCTCAAACTAGAACACGGGAAGTTCCATCTCAACATGAGGAGAAACTTCTTTGATGTGAGGGTGGCAGAGCCCTGGCAGAGGCTGCCCAGAGAGATGTCTTTCTCTGGAGACATTCAAACCCCCCTGGACACGTTCCTGTGGGACCTGCTCTGGGTGACCCTGCTCTGACAGGGGGTTGAACCAGAGGTTCCTGCAAACCCTGGCCATGCTGGGATTCTGGGATTCCTATGGGATGCCCCACTTTAGCACAGGCTCAGCCCCCACACAGGGTCTGGCCAACCCTCACCTTGCACCTCTGTCTTGGAGAGACGCATCTGCAGGAAGTATCAGGGTTGATCCTTCAGATCATCTGGAGGAAGAAGTTCTTTGGTGTGAGGGTGGTGAGAGCCTGGCCCAGGCTGCCCCATCCCTGGAGGGGTTCAAGGCCAGGTTGGAGGGGGCTTGGAGCAACCTGGTGTGGTGGGAGGTGTCCCTGCCCAGGGCAGGGGTGGCACTGGGGGGGCTTTAAGATCCATTCCCACTCAAACCATTCTATGATTCTATGATCATCAAGTCCAATCATCAAGCTAACAAGGACAGAAACCACCACTAAACCCTATCACTAGGTGGCTACAGATGTGTCTCACCACAACATACGGCCAGGTCACGTCAAGGGTCTCTGATGG
This sequence comes from Gallinago undulata, assembly GCA_026546715.1. Taxonomy (NCBI): domain Eukaryota; kingdom Metazoa; phylum Chordata; class Aves; order Charadriiformes; family Scolopacidae; genus Gallinago; species Gallinago undulata. The sequence goes on along the minus strand of JAOTQQ010000079.1, from coordinate 653,749 downwards.
GAAGTGAGCTTCAAAATGAACTTAATTTCAGGTAGGCTGTGGAAAAAGAACATAACACTCTTCTCTTAATAGCCATCAGGAGGGGCTTACTCTCCGCCGCTGTCAATAGCTCGTATGTTTGTCCTCTGTCTTGCTGATAGCTAATAATTTCCCCAGCAAGCTTAGGGAGCGGTGACCCTTTATTAAAACTAATAAGGGGAGGGAGTCACGGGTTTTTAAAAATCACTCAGGAAATCATTGCTGACAACTCTTCCCGGCCTCACCCCGTGGAAGGCAGGCGAGGAGAGGTTCAGACACCTCGCCTGCTGGGGTTTCGCTGCCGCACAGGTTTGGGATGTACATACGGGCTGGGTAACACAGCAGTGGGTCGCTGCAGGTAAAACAGCCCTGAAACCTCACCGGGAGCAACAGAAACTGCTGGTGACAGTTGTTACAAGGGTCACATTTTGGCTAAATACGGCAGAAAGGACATTTTAAGGACATAACTAGCCGTGAAACATTTGGGGTGCTTCTAGAGCCAGCCCCTCTGCCTGGATTACTGGGGCAAATCCCTCCTGGTCCATCCCTCTGTCTCAGGGAGCAGAGACCAGCAGAGGAGAGTTACCAACATCTCCAATCATGAGCCCTCAGCAGAGCTCCATCCATCTCCAACCCCCACCCTCATGGGTTTTAAGGGACCAGGATATAACAGAACCAGAACTTTTTTTTCAAAAAAAAAATCACCCATCCGTATCAAGATTGTATCTCCTGATCTCACAAATATCTGTTAAAAAAACCCAAACTTGCCTTGATCTATCACTGAACCAACCATATCTCCAGATGGGTTGTCCTGATGGTTCCTTGCTGCACAAATCTGGACCAATCTGGACCAATCTGGAGCAATCCTGCCCCATCCCACCAGGCTGGCCAGGTCCTTGCGTCCTCGCTGAGCTCCTCGGGCAGGAACTGTTCTGGGCAATATTTAGCCCAAAGTTTGCTATTCTGAGATGGGGAGAAGAGCCCATGTGGCCAAAGCCCAGAGTGCAGCCACGGGAGAGGGTCTAATGACAGCCACAGCCTCTGCCCCCCCGCAGGTCCCTCAGAAGTTGCTTTTATCAATCACACTTTTAACCTAATAAAAAAGATGACAGGGGGAATGATATAAAGACCGGTTTCTTGCCAATATTGTTGCGCTTCATGCTATTGTACCCATCTTCTGTGAAAAGGGAAAGAATGCGATTGTGTGTGGCCACATCCATTTCTGTCGTGAGAAATGTGAGCAGGAATTCTGCCTTATTTCCCACCGGGATTTGCCCCGTCGCAGGGAGCCTTCCTTCTCCCTGCTCCCATCCTTCTCCCTGCTCCCATCCTTCTCCTTCCTCTCATCCTTCTCCCTGCTCCCATCCTTCTCCCTGATCTCATCCTTCTCCCTCTCCCTGCCCCAGCCGCCTGCAGGGCTCCTCCATATTTTTCCCGTGGTGGGATTTTCCTCCTGGGCTCTCTCCCAGACAGGCTACCCCAAAGATTTCCATCTGATTTCTCCTTCATTGCCCAGGAAATGGGAAAGACAGAGCTGTATTTTCCCCAGAAAAATTTAGGATATTGACAATGTTGTGGGAACAACAAAACTGCACAGCCTTTTCCTGAATTTCTGGGGGTTTTGCATGCCTTGGCCCATTCCCTTAGGAATGGCCAGAGGGTGTCCCCACCATCTCATGGCCGGGGCAGGGCTTCAGGAGGGCTCCTGTGAGCTGGGATGGACTGGGAGATTCTCCAGCAGCATATTCAGGGGAGGGAGGAGGAAAAGGGAGAGGAGGAAGAGGATGCCCTCCCCCCATGGCACTGGGATGTGCCTGCACGGGAAAACGACCTGCCAGCTCCGGTGCTGGGGATGTGAGGGTACCATCAGCCCCACCACACTAGCCTAGTTTTGCATTTTTCGCCCTATTTCTGGTTAAATTCCAGGCTATGGGAACATAAGTCCCCGGGATGGAGGGGGTGCCGATACCAGACCCAAAGCAGGGTGAGGCAGGACTTGGGGGAGCAGGGGGCAGCAGGAGCAGCAGAAGGAGGGTTCCCACCACCAGCATCACCCTCAGATGGTATTAACCCAGGCCATCCTTCCGCACTCATTTGATGCCAAAAAAAGGTCACTTTTTTTTTTTGGCAAAGCAACCTGAATTTTGAGGTTCAAATTTAACAGTGACTGAAAAAAATTCATTTTATAAGTGTGAAATTGTATAGGGTTGTCAGGGGGTGGGTTCTGCCGCTCTTCCACAGGTCTCCAGAGGGCAAAAGAAAGCACTCCGTGGTCTGGGTGGGCATGGGCATCAGGGATGGGACCCCTCGGCTGGGTTTGGTTCCAGGTAGGTTTGTGACAAAGCCCTTGGAGTTGTAAAGGTGGCCTGAGCAAAATAAAACAAACAAAATTAAAAGGAAAAAAAAAAAGAATAAACTGGGGTGAGACCTTCCTTTGGGAAGGAGGAAGGGTCTCCCAGTGATGGTGACCTCGGGTACACGCGGGTCCTGTGCCTCAACCTGCCTCTGGGCGCATGGTGTCAGCACAGTGACACGAGTTGCAGCAGGTCTCAGCCTTCTTCTGGTGCTGCTCTCCCCGTGGGATGGCAATTAGCTGTGTTCTTAATTGCCAGAGCCAAAGTGGCAGCAACAAATGGAATGGAATGGAATGGAATGGAATAGAATAGAATAGAATAGAATAGAATAGAATAGAATAGAATAGAATAGAATAGAATAGGAAATAGAATAAAAACTAAGAATAGACAGTAAGGAGTAGAATAAAAACTAAGCAATAGAATAGAACTGAGGACTCCTAGTCCTGAACTTTTAATATGCTTCTTTTTTTCTTCCAGTCTGTCCGTCTGGATAAAACCAACTGATTTCCACTTTTCTCGAGGCTTTCTGGAAGGGCTCCGCAGCCACAGAAACTTCTGTATCCTCCTGCCTGCCCTCGGCCTCAGCCCAGAAATTTTAGCAATTAAATAGTGAAATCTAGAAATTTTAGCTCTGTGGCCTCACTCTTCAGAGAAAATAAGTTAAAACGTCTTTTTTTTTTTTTTTTTAAATTTTAAGCTTGGAGAGGTATGGAATACACCACAAACTCCCGTAAGGCTACCAGTTCAGTCTCCAGAGCACACACCACTCACTGACTTCCCACCAGCTCCTGGCACCTCGGACTCAGCAAAAGCCTCAGAGCATTGAAAAATCAAAGGCACCCGAAAGAGACGGGGCTTTGCGAGGTTCCCAGCATCTCCCGGTTCAACAAGCTGCAATTACACGAGCCAATTTTTCTCTTTAATCACAGGGCGAGCTTTTAAAGGGAAACCAGCCAAGTCAGTCAGGTTCTACACATGATATTTGCTGGGAGATAATTCAATTATTGTAGAAAATTATTTGAAACATTAAGATGCACAAAGTTCAGTTTTTCCCTGTTTCCGCTACTATCACGCAAGCTATTGATAAGATGTCTAAATTTATTGCAGAATAATTCTGCAGGAAAAGAGATAAAAGGTTCCTGAATAAAATATGAGGCGAGAGCTGTAAATTGTAGCAATGCATATCATTTCATTCAAATGTAGGAAGCAATTACCATCTGCTATACTCATCAGTTCCCTCCTTTATGACTTAATTATATGTTTAATGCTATCAGATCAAGGAAAGGGCACAATAGATGAATGAGTGAAAGAAATAGAAAAGATTCAGCAACAAGACAAAAGGCAGATGAAAAGTAACCCAAGAACAGAATTGATTTCATTTGTTGGGAGAGAAGTTAATTTAAATAGTATATTCTATCATCTCCTGTGCTGTGCTGAGATAATATAAATCATGTGTTTGTGAATTTGCTTCATACAATTTTAACAAAAGCATTCAAGTTTCTGAAAACCTAGGGTCTGCAGGTTTTGATTTATTTATGAAACGAGTAACATTTACAAAGAAAGAGCAGTGACTGACAACCAAAGCATTTAAATTATTATTAACAGCACTTTGCTGTACAAGTGTGAGAGGACAGAAGGGAAGCTGACGAGCTCTTCTCCTTCCCCTCCTCCTATCTGGGTTTCGATATCTGCCGAGATTCCTCCCCACCGCCCTGCCAGGGCTGAAAGCGGGGGGGGGGGACGAAGGGACCCGGCCACGGCCACCCCTCCACCGCGCTGCCACCTCCCCGGCTGGGCCAGAGGGACGGGAGGACGTGCTGGGCTGACAGCCCCAGCACCGCTCAACTTTCCTCCACGGGATGCAAACCACCATCCCACCAGCCGCCCCCGGGTTTGCCAGCTCCGGACACAGCCTGGTGGGGCTGCCCATACTCTGCACTCTGCATCCTGCATCCTGCATCCCTGTATCCTACAGCCTGCATCCTGCATCCCTGCATCCTGCATCCCTGTATCCTACAGCCTGCATCCTGCATCCCTGCATCCTGCACTCTACAGCCTGCATCCTGCATCCCTGCATCCTACATCCTGCGTCCCTGCATCCTGCATCCCTGCATCCTGCATCCTACATCCTGCATCCCTGTATCCTACAGCCTGCATTTTGCATCCCTGTATCCTGCATCCTGGATCCTACATCCTGCATCCCTGTATCCTACAGCCTGCATCCTGCATCCCTGCATCCTGTATCCTACACCCCTACACCCTGCATCCCATATCTTACACCCCCACATCCTGCATCCTGTGCCCCTGCATCCTGCACCCACCACCCCTACATCCTGTACCCTGCATCCTGCATCTCCTGCATCCGCCACCCCTGCATCCTTTATCCTATGCCCCTGCATCCTGCATCCACCCCTGCACTCTGCCTCCTACATAAAGCACTCTGCACCTGAACCCACCACCTTGCCCCCTGCCCCCTGCACCTGGTGCCCCACACCCTGCACCCCCGGCCCCACAGATGGCTGCTCCTGCATCCCTCACAAGTGCAGCGAGTTGGGAAAGGGCCAGTCTGATGTCACTGCCTGGGTCCTGCCTCTTCTTCCCTTCGAGCAGCTCCTCTGCATCCTTGTGCTGTGACCCAGTCCCGCTTTCCTCCATCCGAGACAGACCAATTAACAGGGAAATTGCAATTCACGTGTTGCTGAAACCCTTAGTGCCAAACACTGTCCTACGTTTGAAGGTCCTGCTGCTCTAAAATATTCATCAGTTAAGTTTGAGAACGCACCTGCCTGCTAAACATTATTTTCCTATTGAGGGTGCTGCATGCTCCCGTGCAGCCTGACTCTGAGCAGGGGGGTCTCTCTGCAGCCTCGGGGGTGCTGGTGGGACAGCACAGGGGAGCGGGGACCCCACGGACACAGCCCTGGTCACACGATGCTGCAGAAAGCTGAAACTGCCTTTTCTTGACATTTAGAAAGGATAAGTGCTTGATTTAAACTAATCCACTTTAGCCAGCCCTCCTTTGTCGGGGATTGCTTTGACAAAACAGCCTGACACCCACCAAAAGTGTGGGAAGCTGGTAGAGCAGAGAGTACCTGGTTCTGAAACCTCTCCTCCTGCCCCACACTGGCCAGGGTCGGAAGGGACCTCTGGAGATCATCTCCTCCAACCCCCTGCCACAGCAGGTCCCACAGGAACTTGTCCAGGGGGGTTGGAATGTCTCCAGAGAAGGAGACTCCACCACCTCTCTGCGCAGCCTCTGCCAGGGCTCTGCCACCCTCACAGCAAAGAAGTTCCTCCTCAGGTTGAGATGGAATTTCCCGTGTCCCGGTTTGAGCCTGTTGTCCCTCCTCCTGTCCCCGGGCACCACTGAGAAGAGCCTGGCCCCTCTCTCTCCAGATGAACAGCCCCAGGGCTCTCAGACCTGCTGGTCACACTCTTGTTAATGCCCCCCGGGAGACCATTAGCCCTCTTGGCCACGAGGGCACATTGCTGTACGAAGACAAGAAGGTACAGGGTACGAGCAGAAGGGCTCAGGTCAGCAGCTTTCCAGGTCCTTCAGGCCTGTCCTTCAGGGTCTGCGTGAGCTCTGGATCCCACCCCGGGTCGGGTCCTGCTGGTCCTTGGGGAGACTGGGGTTGTAGCCTGAAAACTGGCTCCAGCAAACAATCAAAGTCCCACTTTCATTCCTAACCTCCAGAAAACCAGCCTTCGTTTTCAGACGCTGCTGCTGGAGGCTTCCCACGGCTGACAGAGCAACGGCCACGGGGACGAGGGCATCGGCTGCAGATGGGATGCAGCATCACATCCAGCCCCACAGCCGGGACCCCTGAGCTCTGCGCTGGGGCAAGCGAGGGGTTTGTGCAGGGCTGTGACCTTCCTGGGCACACATCTCCCTGGGGGAAAATAACAAGGGGATAGTGCAATTTGCTTAAATATCACATGGCGGGGTTAGAATTAAAAAAAAAAAAAAAGTATATTGTCCTTTAACATACCTTCTGAGGCTTTTAATTTCCCCAGCTGGTCTCAGTAATGTGCACAAGGCAATTACACTGTGGGCAGGAGTTATGGGGTTGCAGGGAACGAAGCCTTTCCAGGAGACCCCGGCAAAGCTGGAGCTGGAGAGCGGTTCGGCAGTGACCTCCCAGGAGGATCCTCCCCAGGAGTTCGACACGGCGGGCACCGAGCGTCCCTCTAAAAAGCCAAAGAAATAAAGTTTTGACACTTCCCACCTGGCTCCGGGTTACGCTCAGACCCAGCCCTGCAGATCAAGCAGCAGCACACGGTTCAGTGTCTCTACAGAGGGTTTCCTCGCTTGCGCGCGTGAAGCACACCTTCTAGTGGCTGACGGCACCACGGAGGCTCCAGGCACTCACTGGTCCCCTTCCCAAATTAAAATAAATGCCTGGTTTAAATGCCTGGGGCTGCGGGTCCCGCTGCAGAGTGTGGGGAAATGCCGGGTCCCGCTGTGATGAGCCATCGGCAGGGCCCAGGGCACACGGAGCAGGAGAAAGCCAAGGCAGCGGGTCCCCAGGGCCAGCCTGTGCCCAAGGAGATCCCGGAGGGATGCTCCAGCTCCAGAGCCATGTCAGACCCCACGGAGCCAGAGGGAGGAGGTGGGATGTGGTGAGGGGGTCTCCGTTTGGGAGCATCCCCCCTCCATGGTCGCCTTCCCGCAGCATGGCAGGGTGCCTGCCCGCCGGGGGGGTTTGCCCCCACTGAGGAGGCACTGTCCCAACGCCGAATTTCCACCCTTCTGGGGACACAGAGAGAGCAAGAGAGGTCATTGCCCTGACACCAGCTGCCCTGGCCAAGCGTACGTGTGTGCAGGTATGTGCTGGGAAGCCCACGAAGAAAGAATGCGTTTTTATACTAATTCCCTTAATTTATTCGCATCAAATGTCAGTGCGGTGTCATATAAAAATCTTTAATGATTTTAAAACAAATGGTCCCTGAGGCAGGAAAATAGTTACGGTGCCATTTCTAAAATTAATTTAATTCCTGTGGAATAGAAATATATATATATATTAAAAAAAAAAAAAAAAAAGGGCTCCTGCTCAGTTGCATATGGATTACAAATAGTGTTAGAGTCTCTCTGAAGAGCCTTTTTGGTTGAAATCACACAGGGTTTCCCAGCCTTTCTGCCAGCTCTCTCCACACACTCCCCCTGCTCCCCTGCACCTCGGGGCCGTCCCGCTGCTCCCCGGGGGCTGGGGAGAGCCCCCCCACTCATTAGTACCTGCTATTTCCCTCTCACGGGAGCAGAGCACTGTTTTTATTGCCTCTCCATGACTCACAGCAGCCTATCTTCCCCGCCAGATGGGCACAAGCCCAGGGCAGCCTTGTGCTGATATTCCAGGGCTGGAATCCTTCCTCCCTGGCCAGCTCCCGGGATGACGGGATGGTACCCGGTCCCTGAGCTGCCCCCCGCCCTGCTCAGGCACCACGGTACCTGCACACCATATGGTGGGCTGGTGCCATGCTGGGAGGCTGCTGGTGGGCAGCCAGAGCTGTCTTTGTGCCACCGATCCCTCCCCAGGTCCTTCTGGTTGGGGGGACACCACACTGCCAACCTGCCCGGCTCGGCTCCGGGTGCCTCAGGGAGATGGGAAGTGGCAGGAGCATCCCCGAGGCTGGTGCTGGGATGCTGCGGGGTCTGCACGGGACCCCAAGGGCAAGGTGGGGGGAAAGGAGCTCTCAACCCCTTCATGCCGGGGACCACGTGCTTCCCAGCAGCAAGGGGGGCGAGGGGGCAAGGGCCAGCTCGAGCAAATGTTGCTCAAACCAAGCTCAGCCCAAGGAATCGGCAGCAAAAGCCTCAGCCAGAGCCACCACGGAGCAGAGGTTTGGCTGGCTCTTGGGGACATCTCCCCCCCAGCAGCCAGGCCCTGTGGGGACATGACATACGCAAGAAATTCGGTGTCAGCACCGGGAGGTCTCCTCAGAAATCAAGCACTTTTATTTTAAAGGTGATACCATGGTGTTGGTTTTCCATCTGCAGCTTCAGACCATTTGTGTACCTCCCCGAGCCTGGGTCTGTCACCAGACCTCCTAAGCACCCTGGATGAGGTGAATTTGGAGCTAATAATGCTCCACGCTCCTTATTTGTACAAATTTCCAAGCCTCCAGACCCTCACTAATGACTTTTCCCCTTCCCCCAGCCCCAAAATGAGGGGCTTCAGCGGTGCCCCCACCAGGAGGTAGAGGAACTCCGGCGTTTCCAAAGTTTGAAGCGTCTGGCCTTGCAGCCTTAAAGAACAAATCTTCTGGCTTTCCAGTGATGCCCTTTTTAACAAAAGCAGCATTTACCCCCTCCAGCCCAGCCCCTCTCAATCAGAAGCTGCCGCTGCGGGAGCTGTTGGTGGCACGTCCTGCCACCTTCTCCTCCCAAGCCGGGAAGGGAGGAGCACGAAGGTGGGAGATCTCCTGAACGCCGCGGCAGTGGGTAATTAAAAGAAAACCCAAACACATGAAATGAAGTTCCGTGACTCAGTCCACACGCTCCCACCCTCCTCCCACTCGCCTTCTGATGCTCGGCCAGAAATTAAGCACTTCGGGTGGGTATTTTTTCACACTTCATGCTTACAGCTCCTCATTCCCTCTCCTTCTGCCCATCCAAGGCCACCTCCAGCATGACGGCGGCTTTGCAAACCTACCAGAGATGCCTTCAGCCATCCTGGCCAGGCTCAAACCCTTCTGGAGAGAAAACCCACGGCAGCACAGCTGCATTTTTAAGATAATTATTTTACACTACTTACAGTACTATTTAAAGAACCCAATGGGTATAGACTTCTTTTAAAAAATTGAGAGATCATTTAATTACTGGGTTCAGGGTTCAGAGCGGAGCCGGAATTTATTCTGAATTCTGCTCATTATGATTTTCCATGGAATAATTGTGTGCTGCTCTTACAGCCCTTCTCCCACCGGGGGGGGGGAGCGGTTTGTGCCGCCCCGAGCTGAGCTGCGGGACCGTGGAGCTACTCACCAGCAGCCTTCTCCTGGAAAACCTGAGGAGATCACCGGCAGCTCCATGGTGCCTGGATCCTCCACCCCACAGCTTCACTGGCTGCTCCAGGAGAACTGGGGTGCTACACGTGGGGAACCCAGAGAGGAGAAAATCCCTGAAATCCTTCGGTTTCATTCCAATTCTACTAAATCAATTACCACATCATCAGTCCCTGTTACGGAGCTAACACGATGTCTAAAGGAAAACATTTCCAAGGGCAGAAGAGGGAGCGAGGTGCCTAAGCCACTTTCACTTTAATTGAGGATGAGCTACACAAATCAGTTCAAACATCTCTAAAAGCTGTGCTGTCAGCAGCCCAGTGCCCCTGTTTCCAGCCAGCTAAACACCACGGCTCGGAATTAGGGGCTGCTCTTAAGCCAAGGTGCCAGGTTCTAATTATTAACAGATTCGATAGCACCCACACGACAGTAGATTACATTTCAAACGAAGATTTGACGTGTTAATTTAAGCTGTGCCTTTAAATTTATTCAGGTGGAAAATAGAGCAAATGTCCATCTCCATGTGTTCTCAGCCTGGCTCTTCTTTCCTTCCAGTTCAAAAACCGAGCCAAAAAGCAGGAAAAGCTCAGGTCCCAGCCAGCTGAAAGGGCTGATTTCACCCCAGGTGGCTGCTCTGATGCAAATTGCTGAGCTTTCTGCAGGCCTGGGGAGAGGACAGAGGGGTTGGAAGGTGGCAGCAGATTCCCGTGGTGGGTACGTGTGGTACGGGCAGCCCTGGAGCATCTCCTGCCACCCACACCAGCCCAGGGACTGAGGCAGCACGGGCAATGCCGCCCAAATGGATTTTTAAGTCACTTATGGACCAAATCACCTTCAGGTCTTTGAGAAGCAGGAGGAGGCTTGCCAGGGGCCGCACGGCTTAGAGCCACAAGCTCTTCTGGCTCCTGGAACTCCATCGCGGTGCGGAACGGTGCGGGGCCGGTGCGGTGTGAGGTTGCGGATGGGGGGGGGGGGGGCGGGAGGCGGAGCAGGGCGGGTGATGGAGCGGTGCGGGGCTGGCGATGGTGCGGGCGGCGGGGCGGGGGGGAGCGGGATTGGTGACGGAGCGGTGCGGGGCTGGCGATGGTGCGGGGGGGAGCGGGATTGGTGTCGGAGCGGTGCGGAGCGTGTCCCGCAGCCCCGGGGCCCGGCGGGTGCCGGCAGCTCGCGCTGCCCCGCGCCATCCCGCGGGCAAACGCTCCCCCCGGCGGCGGCGGCCGCGCAGCGCCCGGTCCCCGCACCCTCCTCTCGCCCCCGGCCGTGCGGGGGGGCCCCGCGCCCGCCGGACCCCGAACCCCTCCGGATCCTGCGGGGAGAGACGGGGAAACGCGTCCCGGCGCTGGAGAAGCAGCGGCGTTTCCAGCCCCGCGTCAGGGCCGCGGTGTTCCCTCCGCCCAGAGGATGCCCACGGGGAGGGCTCGGGGTGCTCCCGCACCCTGCTGCCTCCCCATAGTACCCCCAAAATCCTCCTGCCCTATTTCACATCCCGATCTTAAAGGTCCCTCCCAGCCTGGACACTTCGGTGATTCCCTCCGGAGCCCTCGGTGTCCAGCCCCGGCAGGAGGGGTCAGTGTCACTATCACCGTCACCATGAAGGACAACTTCAAACCCTCGGTTCCCGGTTGTTGGCTGCTCCCTTCCCCCCCAGCAGGGCCAGCAGCAGAGGCCCCGTGTGCCTGCTCCTTCCGACGGGCACCCGTGTGCGACGGGGACACCGGGGACCTCAGTTTGGGCACAGCAGGGACAAGACCAGGAATTCATCTTTAAATAACCTCTGGGCTTTTGAGATTGCTTAGGAAACTTTCCACTTTGAGTGGCAAAACCACTTTTGAGTGCAGAGTACATTACATATTGCTGATTCCTTGCAATAGATTACTGATTATTTTTACTTCCTTGTGCATCATGCACACGGATTGCTCAGCGAGAGCGTGACGGAGTGCCTGATGGCCACCACGCACGCTGTCTTTACGTGGCATAGCGTCCCACGGCCATCAAAGTACCAACGTGTCCTCACCCATGCTCAGGACAGGGCTGCCCAGCACAGTGACCACCCGGCCACCCCGCACGTCAGGGGAGGGTTTGGCAGATCAACCCGGTCCTCTGATCACTCACATTAAAATATTATATAAGGAATAATATATATATTAGGAAAAATATTATATATATATATACAAAAGGAAAAATATTCAAGCTCCAACAGGGTAGGTTTAGACTGGACATTAGGAAAGAATTTTTCCCAGAAAGAGTGGTCGGGCACTGGAATAGGCTGCCCAGGGAGGGGGTCGAGTCACCATCCCTGGAGGTGTTGAAGAGTCGTTTAGATGTGGGGTTGGGGGATGTGGTGTAGGGGGGAACTTTGTAGAGTAGGGTAGATGATTGGACTTGATGATCCCAAGGGTTTTTTCCAACTGAAGTGATTCTATGATTCTATGATCCTATGATTCTATGAATGTACATTGCTGCTATCAGTACCTTGACCAATGACAGTGGTTTTTAAATATTAACGTATCTGGGGGTACAGAGCACAGCCTGCCTAGTGCCTTCCAGGAGAGATGAAAGAGAGAACTGCAAGGGAAGAGTTAAACCCATGTCAGAGGAGCCAGATTGGTGTCAGCCTGCCCTGCCCGGGGGAGGATGCTCAGGAGGATGCTCAGGGAGGATGTTCAGGGAGGATGCTGATGGTGTGGGTAGCTCCAAGTATCTGCACAGGGATTGAGTGCATCACCGTGGGGTTCCAAACATCTGCTCAACCCCAGAGAGAGGGAAGTATTGAGGAAAAAAACATCCAAACCCAATCATTTCGGGTGTGTTAAATAATCCTTTCGAATTCCCTGATAGTTTTGATTCCTGCCAGTGTCCTGGTCGAAAAGGTTAGCGAGATCAATCACCAAAACATTTCCAGAACATTTCCCAGACATAGATAGGTAAAAAATGTACCAATTCCTAACTGTTCCCTTTGCACTGGAAGAGTGACGCTGAGGGGGGGAACCAGCTGGAGGCACCACCTCCTTCACCCCCCATCTTGCAAATTTGGACACTTCTGAAAATAAGGTGAGTTCACAGCTGTGAAGTCTCAAAATGCTGTGCAGAAGGTAACTCTCCCTGTCCTCGAAGGAGGAGGAAGGGTTCCCTCCTCGGGGTGTCACCCCAAGAGAGCCGGGCTGTGAGGACACAGGAAAGTCACGTGCTTCATGTTTCTTTGGGTTTATTCGGGTGTAAAAGGGAAGAGTTCAGAAAGCTGAAACAAACGGTGGCAGCAACAGAGGAGCAGGACGTGAGTGTATTTGGTGCCTGGGACCTCCAGGAACAGAGTACATTGGGTGTATTAGTGCCACGCTCAGGGCTCCTCGCTCCTCCTTGCTCTCCCAGCTGGACGTATCACCATTAACATGAATTTCTGTCTGATGGGCAGCCAGGGAAGCTTTCTGGCTCCCAGCATAGGGTAACACGGGTGCCTGTCCCGACTGAGCTCAAGGCTTGCCCTTCAGGTGCCCCAGCAGACCTGGGCTCCATCTTTGCTTCTGCCTTGGGTTTCTTTTTATCTTCCAAAGCTTCATAGAATCATAGAATGGTTTGGGTTGGAAGGGACCTTAAAGATTATCTAATTCCAACCCCCCTGCCCTGGGCAGAGACACCTCCCACTGGAGCAGGTTGCTCAAAGCCTATGATTCTATGATTCTGAAGCTTCTTTCACAGCCCCTGGTCCCCAACGTAAAGAAATCTCAGGGTCCTGCCAAGAAAAGGAAGAAGAACTTTTGAGCGTTATGGACGAAGAGGCTCCAGACCCGTTTGGCATCGGCACCACCGGGCGTTGCTGAGGACCCTTTCCCTTCTCCGCAGCATTTCCGCTTCCCACCCGGCAGATCTCCTCCTGCCACAGAGCAGACAGGGTGGACAGCTGGAGTTCTTCCTTCTGAAACTCAGAATTTGCAAATCACCCACCCAAACCCAAATCCCGAGAGAGCTGCCCAACCCAGACCCGTCCCTGCCCAGTCCTGGGGACATGTATGTGCCTGACCACAGCCCAGATGCCCTGGAAAGGTGCGGGAAATGATTGCTCTTTGGGGCCAGGAGGAGGATGAAGAGGATGAGGAGGCCAACCCAAGATGCAGGTGAGCTCTGAGCTCCACCAGGAGGTCCAGGGGTGGCACAGGGGCTCTGGGGCCGGTGGAGGACACCCGGAGGGTCCCTGCACCCCACAGGGAGGTGGGGGTCCGGGGTGATCCCCCCACCCCACGGCGGTGGCTCCGAACACCCCAGCGCCGGGCCGACAACCCGGCAAATTCAGTTGAACTATTTGGATGTAATAAGGTAATTAGGTAAAAGGGTTCAGCAACCGATTGCGTCTTACTAATTTCAACCATCTGCTTCAACACTTGCTCTTCTGTGCACCAGATTTCAGAGTGCCTCTGCTCTAATAGTAATTAATGAAACTGTTAATAAGCTACATATATCATATGATGCTGCAATAATTTATCAAAGGATAATGTTATGAGACAAATTATATATAACAATTATAGAAAATTACTTACATTACTGAATGTTGCACACTGCTAACTAGTTTCTTTACTCTTCTCTTCTTAATGAATTCCCTAATTAATTTAATGCATACTTTATGCGTAATTTGAAATTTAAAAAACATGGCTGGGTCAGGCTTTAACCGTCCTCTTTTACATGCTGTCTGCTTCGACAAGACACGTATTAGGAAAACATGACCTCTATGCAAATCACCCAGCCCGGCTGCCGCTTCATTCCCAGCCCCGGGGACACGGCTCCGGCGTCCCCCCCCCTCCTGTGTCACCGCACCGGGTACGGCCACCTCGTCCACCAGAGCCACAGCCGATCCAGGCCGCTCGTTATAACCCAAAATAAATAAATAAACACGAACGGCTGGCTATTCTAATCTTTTCCTTACGTAACCAGCTCCGTTCTGGGGGGAAAAGCTGCTTTCCATCATGCTTTGTGGAAACAGCCGCCTAAAAATAGAGCTTTGAGGTCAGCCTAAAAATCCGGAAAACGGGCAAAATAGAAATGTAAACTTCTTGTTCTCAGTCTTCAGCTCTTTAAGGGCCCAACACACAAATGCCTGGTGTTTCCCAGTTTTCTACATCTTCGGCTTTGTGGTTTTTCTGTTTTATGGAACACGACCGTAAACTTTTCTTTCAAAGCCAAAGTTTCCGTTCTCGCCCCACGGTGTCATTGCTGCAGGTGGCGGCTTCTAGAAAATCACCGGACACCCCGGCATTCCGGGTGAACTGCCAGGGGACTCCAGCTTCACCATTTCCTAAGTTTTTACCGACAATTTCCACAGTAAGAGAAATAGGACACCCCAGCACCGAGGTTCCCATTAGCACCGTACGGACTGGGCTCTCCCCAAAACGCACGGTGAAGGAGGAACTCCTTTGAGAGTCACCTGAGAACCCAGACTCCATTCAGGGTCTGAGGCTTCTCTGTGATTTCCCAACGTGTCTGTGTTTATGTGGTGGCATAAACATAAACATAAAATGATTGCCCCTCAGGGCTAGAGCTTGCCAGGGCTCACCTGGAAAACTGGAGAGGTTCAGGTGCTCGGGGTGGCTTGGGATGGCCAGAGGCTGCCACGGCTGAGACCTTCTGCCATGCTGCCTGTAAATACCCCCCCAGCCCGAGCACCAAACGGGCAGAAAAAACCCTTCCCAGCAGTAATAAATACCCGATGTGTAGAATTAAGGTTTTATTTGGAATTATTTGCATTAAGTAGGTCCCTGTGCTCTGCTCTGGGGAGACACCATCCTCCCCCAGTGCTGCCACCAACACCAGAAGGACATGGAGCTGTTGGAGCAGGGCCAGAGGAGGCCCTGGAGATGCTGGAGCCCCTCTTGATGACATTTTAACTGGCTTTTTGCACTCTCTGCTTGCACTATTTTCTGCTGTTTTCAGCCCAAAGGGCCCTGGCGATCGGCATGGTGGGATCAGCCACGTGTCCCACCTTGCCCTTTGTGGACACTGCGCTGTCTTCGACTCTGCACGGTCTCTCGTGCTCTGGAGAAGAAATACAATGTACGGAGCCAGACAGGCTTTAGCAAGAGATCATTCCATCCCCGCTTCCCTATGGGCAGTACTTTTTTTTTTTTTATGTTTCTAAAAAGCTATACGTGACTTATTCTAACGTTACCTCATCTTCTGGGACACTTCGAGCTGGAAAAAAAATAAATGCTGAGTTTCCAGCTTCTGTGCTTCTCCATCTGACACCAGATTATTTTAACGATGGAGCCTTGATTACATTAATTCCCCCCTACCAAAGCAGCTGTCTTGTGTCAAGGGATGTGTTCAGCCTCCCTGGAGCAGCTACACTTGCCAAGGCGGAGAGCCAAAGTCACCCAGGGAATGCCTGGCCGTACCCAAAAAGCCACCACTTTGTCATCGCTCGTGAGCACGAAGCCAAAGCTTGGAGGAACATCTGGGGTCTCTCTGCCCGCAGCTGCGGCTGCCGGGGGGGCGCATGGACCCAACACGCAGCCCTGGGGCACGGTGGCTGAGACCCCAAACGTGGGGACAGCAGTCACACCAGGGCATCACGCAGGAGCAGGCTCCCAAGCAGTGCGGGGTGACATGGTCAGGAACAGCAAAGGGGGAAAAAAAAAAATAAAAATGAGAAACTGAGATGAACGAACCCACACTTTGTGGTTTCTCTTAAATTTTTATTTCTAAACGGAAGGTAGCCTTTGATTTAAGGTTAATCTTGACCCCAGTGTTGCTCTCACCCAGCTCCTGGGCTGGTTTCCCCGTCCAGCAGCCCCTCCGTAACCCAGCCCGTCGCTCCCCGGCGCGGGGCGTCCTTTGGCACCCGCAGACGAAACCAGCCCTGCCGAAACCAGCGCCGCCTGCCACGTCCCAGGGAGCTGGCTTCACAGAGCAGAGCCTCGGAAAAACAGCAGAATTGCCACGTCTCTGGAAAAGACCCGTTTCCCAGCTCGCAGTGTATAACCACAGGCTGGGCTCTGAAATTACCGTTTCATTTTAAAGCAGGGATATGTAATCTTCTCCCCTCGTCTCTTTGCCTTCCAGCGCTGCCAGGCGCTGCAGTGGGCTGGAGTCCTTCAAGGCAAAAACATCTCCGGGTTGGTGACGTGGGACGCCCTGCGCTGCTTTTAAATGTGCTCCTGCCAGAGCCTGGGAGAGCGGCCGCACACCCCCCAGCCCAGGAGCCCCCTGCTTCCCTTTCCATGCCCCCAGCACCAGTTTTTCCCCCCTGATGCCCACACACCAGCCCCGCTCCCCGGGAAGAGAAGGCTCCGGGGAGACCTTGGAGCCCCTTCCAGTCCCTCGGGGGGCTCCAGGAGAGGTGGGGAGGGACTCGGGATCAGGGGGGGGAGCCCTAGGAGGAGGGGGAAAGGTTTGACCCTGAAAGAGGGGAGATGGAGCTGAGATGTGGGGAAGAAGTGCTGTGCTGTGATGGGGGCGGGACCGCAGCGGGGGGGCTCGGAAAGGCTGGCACCCGCACCCCCGCACCCCCGGGCCGGCGGCGAAGTAAAGATTCCACGAGTTCAGGCACCGGAGTCTCGTAAAAGTGCGGTTTTTCTCCCGGGAAAGAGGAGAGCTGAGCCGGAGATCGCTCGGGGCCGTGTCGCTAACCACGGGCACCTGCGGCCGCCCCCGCACACACACCCCCCCGCACACCCCGCACGGCCCTGCCCCGGCTCGGGGGAGGGGGAACGGCCGCCCCTCACCGGGTCGCCCCGGGACGGGACCCCCCCGCAGTGCCCCCCTTCGTGCTGCCGGGGGCCGGGCCGGGGTTGTGTTACGGGGCGGGAGGAGCCACGGCCCGTCGTCGTCCCCCCCCCCACCCCCCGCCCCGCTCCGCTCCCCGCGGGCAGGGCTGCCCGGCCGCCCCCTCCGCCGGCGGGGATGAGCGGGCTGCGGCGGCTGTTCCGCGGCTCCGGGCGGGGGCTGGCCTTCGTCTTCGCCGCCTCCGTCCTCTGGCTGCTGCTCGACATGGCCGCGCTCCGCCTCTCCCTCGGCGAGGCCGGCGGGCGGCTGCTGCGGGAGGCGGCGGGCGGCGGGCGGGGGCGGCGCGGACCCCCGGGGCCGCCCCCCGGCAGCCCCCGGCCCGGCCCCGCCGCCGGCGGAGGAGGAGGAGGAAGGGCGGCCGCCCGCCGGGAGCCCCCCGGCCCGCCGAGCCCCCCGCCCGCCGCCGGCCGCCCCGCCGGAGCCCCGGGGGCTGCGGGGAAGGTGGAGGCAGAGCCCGGCGGGCGGGGGGCACGGCGGTCCCCCCGCACCGGGACGCCTCCCCCGGCCCCTCGGGGGGGTGCCCGCCGAGCGGGGCTGCGGGGGATGGCGGCGAGGGGACGCGGCGGCGGGGCCGGGAGAGCCAGCCTGGCACCCGGGGAGACGGCAGCGGGAAAGAAGGAGAATTCCTCGGAAAATCCCTTCGTCCTCGTTAGCAAAGAGGAGACGAACCCCGCCGGGCCGGCGGCCCCCCGGCCGGGAGCCCACCCTGCGGGGAGCTCCCCACAGAGCCGGGAAAAGAGCAAAGAGCGGCAGCTTGCTGAGGGAAACAGCGACCGGGGCCGTAACGCCAGCGACGGTGCCCCTGCCACCAACGCCATCGATGGTGCCCATAACGCCATCGATGGTGCCCATGCCATCAACGCCATCAACGATCCCCATATTGCCAACACCACCAACAGTGCCCATGCTGCCAACGCAATTAACGGTCCCCATATCGCCAACGCCATCGATGGTGACCGTGCCACCAACACCATCAGCGGTCCCCATATCACCAACGCCATCGACGATGCCCGTGCCACCAACGCCATCAACGGTGCCCATAACGCCATCGATGATGCCCTTACTGTCAACGCCATCACCGGGGCTGTGGTGCCAGGTGACCAGGGCCGGACACTGGGTGTGACACCAGGAGCAACTCCCGAGGTTCCTGCCACCATCGAGGACGGGCAGGAGCGAGCAGGCGGCCACAGCCCGGGGACACACAGGGTCTTGTCCCTGGATGTGACGCTCGCTCCCCGAGACCCCCAAGCTCCCGGGCAGTTCGGGCACCCCGTTGCAGTCCCTGACGATAAGCAAGAAGAAGCAAAAAGCAGGTGGAAAGAAGGGAACTTTAATGTCTACCTCAGCGATCTGATCCCCGTAGACCGAGCCATCACAGACACCAGGCCTGCCGGGTAAGACCCCACACACGTACCTGCGCCGTGGCTACAGGGACCTGCTGGGTGGCTACCGGGGAGGGATGTGGGGCCCATCACAGCCTTGGCTTCATGCGTGGGGTGGCTTTGCCTTTCCCGGTTGGAGCAGCTTATTATTAATCATAAAACTGGGTAAAGTTTGCAGGTGGTTTTAACCCGCTGAGCCCTGCTGTCCTTGTCCCGGGGCACACGAGGCGGGCGATGGGGCTCGGGCCTCGCTGTGCCTGGCGTGCCAGGGCACACAGCAGCCTGCCCTCAAGGTGGTCCAGGGGACAGCCCCGGGTGCCACCCGTCCTGCGCAGGCAGCTCAGGGGACCCAGACCGGCGGGCAAAGTTTTGGGTTGGAAAACCGTCGTTCAGTTACAGCTGCCCCCACACAGTATGTGGCTGGTCCTGCAAATCTCAGCGTTGCACTTAAAAAGCGCTCCCCCCCCCCCCCCCAAAGTCCCCCCAGGGAAGAGGGGAAGGCGATGGCAGCCCCTTGCCGAGGGAAGGGGTATGTGGCCGGAGGGGGGTCCCATCTGGGGTTTCCCTGCTGGAAACATCTTGGCCGGGGGGAGACCTGCCCCAGGCAGAGCCCCTCCCATGGCCCTCTGCCCGTGGTGGGGTGGGAGTCGCGCCATGAGTTGTGTCCCCAATCCCATGGGACAACAGACAGGCATTCCCACGGCGCCGCCGGTGCTCGCGGTGAGACCCACACGGGAAGGAGCGGGGCAGGGCTGGAGGGGGGCAGCCGGAGCCTTCTCCAGGCAGGAGGTGCCAGCTCCCAAGCCTCACACGTACAGAAAAGAGCCGGGGGGGGCTCAGAGCCAGGCCCCTGCTCGCTCTGTGACAGCCAAGCCCTGGAGCTGTGGGGCAGAAACCACCTCCCGGGAGCTGCGGTGAGGACAGCCCTGCTGTCCCCGGTGACTGCGAGTGACACACCTGCCCGGGAGAGGACGGCGTCACGGGGAACGCCTTGGCCAAACAGGGGCACGGCCAGGATCCGGCCCAAAGGGACACCCCACGGCAGCAGCTGGTGGCACACCAGGTGACCAAACAGCGCCTTGCTTCCGTGATGGCGCCTTCCAGGCTCTCCCAGTCCCAAACCCAGCTCCTCTCCATCCTCACTGGGAGGGCTGGATCAAACCTCTGGGATTCGGCCGGCAGGGAGCTTGTCACAGCCTTCCAGGTGACACCCTCGCTGCTTTCTGAGCTGGCCGGGCACCCTGCCCCTGCAGGAGCAGTCCCGTCACGGAGGATCGAGATGCACAGGCCCCACAGATGCCGGCCAAGGGGTGGCCAGGAGACACGCGGGGAGCTTGCCCTGCAGAGCCCGGTTCTGGAGCCCGGCAGCGAAGGTCCCTGCGTGCCTCTGCCCCCTCCCCGGGCTGCCCCACAGCTTCTCTGGGACCCCCACTGGTGGGGAGAGGACGGGGCTGGGCACCCCCGTGGCTCACGGCTTCAAAGCTCGGGGGCAGCAGCTCTGAGGTGACGTTTTCCCCAAAGGATCTTTATCTCCTCGGGAGCCTGCGTTCCGATGGCTTTCAGGGTGACGTCCACGGAACAGAAAGGCTGTGGGCTAGTTTTGCTTAAAAGCCCGTTTAGGGATGGAATTTCAAAAGGATTTGGCTTTCACTTGAGTTATCTATGTTAAGTATTGTATATGCATATATAAAAAGATTTGTATTTACCTATAGTTAGCAAAGAAGTGGAGCCCAAACTCACGCTGGACGTAGTGAAATGTCTTTAGCTGGGGGTCAGCAATAACAAACCCATTGCTCTCTGCCTAGAAATCCTACATAGAATCATAGAATGGCTAGAGTTGGAAGGGACCTTAAAGAGTTCCAACCCCCTGCCCTGGGCAGGGACACCTCCCACCACACCAGGTTGCTCCAAGCCCCATCCAGCCTGGCCTT
>JAOTQQ010000079.1:619791-631150 GCA_026546715.1 Gallinago undulata | reverse complement strand
CTCCCCTCTTCCAATTTAAAACCGTTGCCCCTTGTCCTGTCACTGCACTCCCTGACACAGAGTCCCTCCCCAGCTCTTCTGGAACTCCCTTCAGATATCAGGAGGCTGCTGTGAGGTCTCCCAGAGCCTTCTCTCCTCCAGGCTGAACCACCCCAGCTCTCTCAGCCTGTCAATAATCACATAATAGTGATTATTTTGTTCCGGCGAGGCTCTCAGCAGCCCAGGATCCCATGCCCCGCAGGCACTCGGAGCATCTCAGGATCCTTTCCCCGCAGGAGTCCCTGGGCCAGTGGCACGGGGCTGGGACTGGCCTCGCTCTGCGGTGCCTCTGCACTGTTTGCTCGTGGAAAGGGGATATTATCACCCAGTGGTGGGGAGTTAAGAGGTCCCCATTAGAAAGGAGTGAGCGCATCCCATCCTTGTGTGGGGGGATGCTCACCCTTCTGCTCCTTCCCCCCAAAAAGTCCCATTGTGGGGGATTTCCCTCCCTACTTTTGGCAATCCCCCCTCCCCACGCCTTTTCCCAACAAACCCTGAGCCTAGAGATTTTTGGGAACGGACCCTGTGAGCCCCCGCCTTGTCCTTGCAGGTGCTCCCAGCAGCGAGTCCACGACGACCTCCCCACCACCACCATCATCATGTGCTTCGTGGACGAAGTGTGGTCCACCCTGCTCCGCTCCGTCCACAGCGTCCTCGGCAGGTCCCCCCCCCACCTGATCGAAGAAGTCATTTTGGTGGACGACTGCAGCACGAAAGGTGGGGGAAGCTTCTTTATGAAACTAATATAACTCGAGGCTCAAATGCGATTTGTTCTCTCTAACTCAATTCTGAGCAGCAGAAGGAAATCGCGTTTTCTCCTTTCCCTGTTCTGACCCGCTGTTGTCTCTCCAGGTGGGGGGGTCACAGGCGTTTCCGAGGGTATCGAACCTCTGCCTCTCTGCTGCCTTCAGCCCTTAGAACATTTAGGAATGATGTCATTTTCCAACTGCTGGCTCTTCAGGGAAAAAGTGCTGTCTCAGGCAAACTGCAGAGCTCGTGCCACGCGTACACAGAGCCTACAATGCAACCAGACAATAGATGCAAAAAAAAAAAAAAAAAGAAGAGGAAAAAAGACTCACTTTGGTCATTTTTAAAGTAATCATGTTTTTAACCATTTCCCCTCACACGCATCTTTTCAGGTTTCCTATTTACTTTCTCCCTGTGGCTTCCTCTCTATCTCCTTGATAGCCAGAGCATCAGAAATGCAAAGTTATATTCTCTTGGGGCTAAAAAAAAAAGGATTATCCATGAATCCCACCGGTGAGGGCGGTCGGGGGTCCCCGCAGACCCAAGTGGTGGCTGTCACCTAAGGAAGCACAGCTGCAGGACCCTGGCAGAGGTTCCCCGGGCCAGGAAGAGGACAGCCCAGTGCTGGAATCCCCCAAACCCCTAAGCCCCCCTTCCCACACCCTCTTCTTCCTGAGAGTTTTCGGGCAGCGGGGGCGGGGGTGTGCCACAGCAAACCCTCGGGCACCTTAAACCCAGGCTGAGTCTAAATGTGGTGCTTAATATTGAGAAATTTGTGAAGCACGTCAAAACCTATTTTTTTTAGGGAAAGGAAAACAGTTCACAGCAGATTTTAGTGGCAATTATAGTGCAATGAAGGAAAAAAAATTATTATAGAGTCTTTGAACAATTGCTACACCATTCTATGATTCTGTGAAATTCATCAACTTCAGCCTAACCCTGCTGGTGCTGCCACGCTGGGATTGTCACCGGAGAGCAGGCTCGGACCGCAGTGCCGTGCATCAGGAGCCCTGCAGCTGTGCCCAGATGTTCGTGCTCTGGACCCGAGGACCCCGGTGTGTCCTGGAGGTGCTTGCAAGGAAAATCTGCTCGCTGCTTTCCAGCCTGGAATTGGGTGTGAAACGGGTAAGTCAACCTCTCCTCCTTTCTCCTTCTCTTCAGAGTACCTCAAGGAGAAGCTGGACAGATACATGTCGAGGTTCCCCAAGGTGAAGATCCTCCATCTCAAGGAGAGGCACGGTCTGATACGGGCCAGACTGGCAGGAGCAGAGATCGCCAAAGGTAGGAGGAAAGCCCTGCCCGGGCCCCCCATGAGCCACCTCCAGCACTGAGTTTTAGTCCCCTCCCCATGAATTAGGAGCATCTTTTCCAGACACAAAGCATCAGGGTCTGACAAGGGGATGAGCTGCAGCTTGTTGGGGTCTCCAGTCATGGCCAGGCTGTGTTGGCCCCTACTTGGCCGTATCTGGCAGCCCGTGATGGCTGGGTGGTGAAAACATGTTCAGGGCTACAGCTGGGAGGGTTTTGGGAGCCAGGGAGGGTGGTGGCACCGTCAGCAGCACCCCAAGCCCACGGGGATGGGGACAGGCCCCTGATGCTGCCCTGGGCTCTGCCGTAGGCGCCGTCCTGACCTTCCTGGACTCGCACGTGGAATGCAACGTGGGGTGGCTGGAGCCGCTGCTGGAGAGGGTCCACCTGAGCCGGACCAAAGTCGCCTGCCCCGTCATCGAGGTCATCAGCGACAAGGACATGAGGTAAGGCCCCCCCCGGAAACCCCAAAGCCAGTGGCTAGAGCAAACCCTCTTACTGGGACCACCAGCACATTAACTACAGAAAGACACAGGTCCAGAGCTCCTAACTGGCCTTCAGCAGCGTTTCTCAAGAGATACGTAACATCCCTGTACACCAGAAATTACCATGGCCGGTGGACGTGGCCCCCTCATTTACCACACACGCTTTTTCCCTTTTTCATGACTTTTAGTACATGCAGAGGATTCCTGATGAAATTTGTTAAAATCCTGGTTTAATTATGTACAGATAGTCATCTTCACTCATTAAGGGTGACATTTCAATCAGGAATGTGACTCAGAATTAGTCATCCCCATCTCTTCCCCGTTTAGCTACATGACCGTGGACAACTTTCAGCGTGGGATTTTCACTTGGCCAATGAATTTTGGATGGAGGCAGATTCCGCAAGAGGTCATCGAGAAAAACAAAATCAAGGAGACTGATATAATAAGGTAAAAAAAGCAAAGGTGAGGGCTCTGTGGATGAAACTGTTAATAATTTAGGAACAAAGGCTCCTTCCAGGCCAAATGTTATGTCTTTGCTTGTAAGGGCAGGAGAGGCGGTGGTCGCTGTGGGCAGTCACATCACCAGGCACGGGCACAGCCTTTGTCCCCTCTCATGGTACCCATGGCTTTTTGCCGGTGCCACCAGGACCGGGGGACATACCATTGTGTGTTTCCCTTCCATGCCCAGTTGCAGCTTTCGGGCTGGGTAAAACCACCCAAATACCCTCTATTTTAATGTTTTATTTAACATTGCATCTGCCCACCTGCAGAAAGGTGGCAAATTGGGTGATCCTTGCTGTCTCGGCACCGTCATAGAATTGTCCAGGTTGGAAGGGACCTTAAAGATCATCCAGTCCAACCATCAACCTAACCCTGACAAAAATCACTAAACCATATTCCTAAGGACTACGTCAACCCGTCTTTTGAACACCTCCAGGGATGGTGCCTCAACCCCTTCCCTTTGCAGCCCCTTCCAATGCTTGATAACCCTTTTGGTGAGGAAATATTTCCTAATATCCAATCTAAACCTCCCCTGGCGCAACTTGAGGCCCCGAGCATTTAGTAGCAGCAGCTTCTCAGCGATTCCCTTGGCAAAGCAAAGCAAAGGGCCGGGTGCTTCCCCACCAGCTGGCACTGCGTGTGGCTTCTCTCTTCCCAGGTGCCCGGTCATGGCAGGTGGCCTCTTTTCCATCGACAAGAAGTACTTTTTTGAGCTGGGAGCCTACGACCCGGGACTGGATGTTTGGGGAGGTGAAAATATGGAGATTTCGTTCAAGGTACGTCGCTCTGAGTGGGCTGTCCCCCATCCCCACCAGCTGGGCTTGGGTGGTGGGCTTGGACCCGCGCTGGAGACCCCGTCCCTCTGGGCAGTTCTCTGCTCCTCTTCTGGCTTGCACAGAGCCAGCACCCGGCACGAGCCCTTGTTTCTACCAAAGCAACCTGTGTTTCTCAGGTCTGGATGTGTGGGGGAGAGATCGAGATCGTTCCCTGCTCCAGAGTCGGGCACATTTTCAGGAACGACAATCCTTACTCCTTCCCGAAGGATCGGGTGAGGACGGTGGAGAGGAACTTGGCCCGCGTGGCGGAGGTCTGGCTGGACGAGTACAAGGAGCTATTCTACGGCCACGCTTACCACTTGGTCTTAAGAAAACTGGATGTGGGCAACCTGACTCAGCAAATCCAACTGCGGAAGAAGCTTCAGTGCAAAAGTTTCCGGTGGTACCTGGAGAACGTCTACCCGGACCTGGAAGCTCCCCTGGTGAAAGCCAGCGGGCTGGTACGTACCCAGATGACTCGCTGTCCTTCATTGCAACAGGTTCTCAGTGGGTTTCACTGGGGAGCAGCCCAGCATGCTGCCTCCGAGTGGCTTCCCTGGCAATACTTTTGAATATTTCCTGTGTCACCGGGGGGTGGGTTTCCCCGGGGTTTTATAAAGAAATAACCTACGATTCCGAGAGGCAGTTTCCCCTGAAAGAGCCAGGGGAGCAGCGGGGAAGAGCCCCGAGCAGGGGCAGAGCCTGCAGGGCGGGGGGTCCAGCCCCCTCCCGCCCCCTCCCATCACCTTGTGGGGTGGGTTAGCGGTGCCCGGGCGGGACAGACAGACGGGCGGGCAGGACAGAGGGACGGGCAGGGTCCGCAGCGGGGCTGTGCCACCAGCAGAGCGCAGCAGAAACCCGCATTTCCACCGCTCCGCCCGCACAGCAGCACAGCCCCGGTATCTCTCTCTGCACGGAGGGTGAAGGCGGGGGGGTCAGTGGGCAGAAAACAGCCTAAAAGTCCCTTTTGGGTGGCCTCCTGCCTCTGCGAGCCCCCGGGGGGCTGATGGGAGCAGGGGCCGGGCTTTGCTTCTCCCCCAGCTCCATGCCAGGGAGCTCCCCGGGCACAGGGTCCTGTTCCGCAGCCCCTCCACGGCTGCCTGGTGTCACCTCGCCCGCTTTAAAAGGTGAATTAAACCAGAATAAAAGGTGGGTTCTAAATCTGGCCCGGCCCCGAGCCTCAGCAGAATGTCACCTGCCGCTTTGAACTTTCAGAAACCTCCAATATTCTGCCCAGAAAAGACCCGGAATTGATTGCGGGCTGGCTTGCAAGAGGGAAAGTCAAATAGCTGGTTTGTCAGAAAAATTACAGGGGTCCCAGGAATGAAGACCGAAGGGTTTGCTGCCCTCCCTGCCCACCCCGTCTCCCCGTGCCGGGGCAGGAGCCCAGTGGAGGTGGCCGGGCTCCGGTGCCCACGGGGCTGGCACGGCTCGGGGAGGGACAACAAGAACGGCCTGTCCCCCCTGTGGTGTCCCTGCCAAGGCGTGTGGCCTCTGGTCGCTGCACCAGCCCTTTGGGGAGCCAGGAAAGAGCACAGCAACCATTTGGCTCCAGTTCTGGCTCGTCCGTGGGCCAAGGGCGTGACGGTGAAGGTTGCCCGTGGTGGAGATCCCCAGGGATGGGGTCTGGCTCTCTGCCACCGTGATGGAGCAGGGACGGAGCCGGGAAGGTGTGGAGGGGGTGGCCACGTGCAGAGACCACGGGGAAGGATGCTGGGCTTTCCTCCGTCAAAAAATGAACATTTCTTGAGAAATAACTCACTTTTCCAGCTCTCTTGTTTCAATCAGAGCAATAAAACTCCGTGTCAAATTCAGTGCAAAGCAGCCAGACCATGTGGAGAGACTTCTGGGTCAACTGAGCCAAAAACCTCAGCTTTTCAAAGGTGTTGGTGAAAGTTTTCAAGGTGTTGCTTTGCTTTGTCCTGATTCAGGCCACCTGAATCGCTCTTTCGTCTTCATTCTCAGATTTAATAGGGCAGAAAATCTGTTTTTCAGCTTGCTCTGCAAATTCCAGCTGTGCTGAACACTTTCCAAACTTACTGGAGAACTCTTTTCTGAATAGCCTATTTATTCACCGGGATTAATTCATAAATCCTCCAGAAATTCTGAAAGAAGGTGAAGGAAGGATGTTTGCAAGGAATTGGAGACATGAGCGACCCTGACCGAGGAACCATCCCTTGATCCAGAGCCCTTCCCCAGCTTTCCTGGAGCCCCTTTAGGGACTGGAAGGGCCTCCAAGGTCTCCCTGGAGCCTTCTCTTCTCCAGGCTGAACCCCCCCAACTCTCAGCCTGTCCCCACAGGAGGACACAGCAATGGAGCCATTCCCCAGGGCCACTGAGGGGTCCACAGCATGTGGCTGGAGCCCAGGGCCCTGAGTGTCACCTGGGATGGGACCAGCTGGACCCAGGATGGGATCACCAGGCTCTTGCATCGTCTGGTAGCTGCTTGGCACATCAAGGGGAGGGGATTCTGCAGTTGTTACTGCTGGGAGCTGTTGTTTTGGGGATTTGCAGAACAGGAACATTAGCTACGTCCAAAAACAACCCAAAAAAGCGTGTGTCTCATCCAGCCTTGAACATTTCTGGAAAGGGCTCGTTTCAAGCTCCTCTCGGTAGAAAAACATGTGTAACGGACCAGATGTGCCTTTACACACCCCTCCAAGGACCGTGACACATCATCTCTGCTTCACTGAGTGGACAGTATTACTCAGTGCCCTGGGAGCCCAGCAGGTTTACTGTGGTGGAACAGCCTCTCCTCCTTCTTGGGAATCTCTGTCTAAATTTGCATTTTGTGTCTGTTTTCCAGCTTGTTAACATAGCCACGGCGAGATGCATCACTGTGCACAACACCAGCCTGGCTTTCGAGGCGTGTGATGTTAACAGCAAGGTGAGGATGCCCCGCGTCCCCAGGCTGTAATGACAGGGGCTAACGCAGCCCTTCCCACCGGGGGAGGTGGCAGGAAAGGTCTTCCCGTGGAACCATAGAATTGTCTGGGTTGGAAGGGACCTGTCAGATCATTGAGTCCAACCATCAGCCCACCACTGCCAGACCCACCACTGACCCATGTCCCTCAGCACCACGTCTGCCTGGTTTTTAAATCCCTCCAGGAGTGGGGACTCCCCCACTGCCCTGGGCAGCCTCTGCCAAGGCTTCACAACCCTTTTGGGGAAGAAATTATTCCCAATCTCCATCCTAAACCTCCCCTGGGACAACTTGAGGCCGTTTCCTCTTGTCCCATGGCCTGTTCCTTGGGAGAAGAGACCGACCCCCCCAGCTACCCGCTCCTTTCAGGGAGTTGGAGAGAGCGAGAATGTCTCCCCTCAGCCTCCTTTTCTCCAGGCTGAACTCCCTCAGCCTCTCCTCACCAGACTTGTGCTCCAGACCCCTCACCAGCTCCGTTGTATCAGGGCTTTCCTTACCCCCCAGCCCCAGACGAGGGCAGGAGGAAGGTGAGGAAAGCCAGCCTGGTTGGTGAAGGCCAGTGGGTCACAGCTCTCCCCATCCCTCCCCACAGGACCAGAAGTTCAACTACACCTGGCTGCGGCTGATCCAGCACGGAGAGCTCTGCCTCGCCCCAGCCGGCACCGCGGGAACGCTGGGGCTACGACGCTGCCAGGGAGGGAGCCACAGCCCCACCTGGCTCCACAGGTCACTGGCCACCACCCAGCCAGGCCTGGTAAGTGAAGCACTGGTGGCCCACCGGTCCCTGGTTTGGCTCCACGTGACAGTGGGTGAGATGTGCAGCATAATTTGGTGGTCCCAGCTTTGGCAAAGCCAGCTTTGGTCCTGTACAAGGGGACAAAAGCCAGATTTGGTCCTGTACAAGGTGGTCACAGCTTTGGCAAAGTCATCTTTGGTCCCATACAAGGGGACAAAAGCCAGATTTGGTCCCGTACAAGGTGGTCAGAGCTTTGCCAAAGTCATCTTTGGTCCCATACAAGGGGAAAAAAGCCAGATTTGGTCCCATACAAGGTAGCCCCAGCTTTGGAAAAGCCATCTTTGGTCCCGTACAAGGTGGCCCCAGCAAAGCCATCTTTAAAAGCTGGGTTGGTTAATTAAGTTGAGCGCTGGTCCCCTGGCCTGGGTCCCACCACCTTTCCCATGGGGATGGTGGCACACACCCTGCGTTGGGCTCCATCCTGGGGACGTGAGCCCCATGCCCTGGCACCACGAGCCAGGACGGGGAGACGCCAGCCGTGCCAAGGCGTTGGCTCCAGCAGGGCTCTGCGGTAACAAAACGTCCCCATTTTACATAGAAACCGTCGATAGCACTTACGCAGAGATTATCTGATATTGATTGGCATTCAGCTCACAGTGGTTTTGTAAAAGAAAACATTTCTGAAGAGGAGAAGAATGGGTACTCACATTTATTACCCGCACTGCAGGGAGCAAGAGAGTCGCGACTGTGTCTCTGACAGCCTGGCGTAAGTAATTGTCCAAAATGCTATGAAATGACATTCTTGACACTTAAGAAAGAAATAGTCTTAATTGAAGGAAGAGAAAATGGAGCTAAGTTATACGCTCATAATATCGACAACTGCCCATTCCGCTTTAGTCTGAAAAAGTACAACTTTCCGAGCCGGAGTGCCGCAGCGCCAAGGCTCACAAAGGCCAGGGTGTTTTGTGAAAAACAGGTGAAAATTGTCATCCAGTTAGGAGTGCAGACGGCATTATCGGCACACAGGCAGTGTCTGTCTCCTGTGCCCACCTGCACTCCCCTCCTGCCCCCCTCGGAGGCGTTCGGAGTGTTCCCTGTCGCAGCAGGGGGCTGACCGCAGCGGTGTGTGGCACTGCCACCCCCCCTGGGGACAGGGACCTCGGTCAATGCGGGGCATCGCGACCGGTGCCAGGAATGGGGTGTCTGGGAGCAGCTCAGCGGCTGCTGACCCAAGGAGTGGGGGTACTTCACCCTCCTGCAGGTTGGAGGGGGCTTGGAGCCAGCGGGTGTGGTGGGAGGTGTCCCTGCCCAGGGCAGGGGGTGGCACTGGGGGGGCTTTAAGGTCCCTTCCCACCCAAACCATTCTATGATGAATGATGTGAAGTGCATTTACTATATGCACAGGGATCCAGCTTGTGCCCTGTCAGCACCGTACCTGTCCTTTCAGGGGTATTTCACCGGGGCACTAACCAGGTGGCAGGGCTAGGGGGTGGGTGACACCACAGTGTCCCTTACCTGTGGCAGCATCACTTGCTGGCCACGTGGGTTAAGCAGATGGAGCCGGGCGGGTGTGGAAAGCAAAAAGCTGGAGATCACTCAGAGCCTGCATCCTTTCACTGCCCCGGCGTTTGAACTCCATGGCCGAGGTACGGAGCATCCTTTGCAGGGCGGTGACTGGGCGTTGAGCTCATCGGCCGAGAAGCTCCACAATATGGCAGTCGGCCTCCTGCCGTACGTTCCCTTTATGGCACGTACCTTCTGGAGTGATTTCCTTAGCTTGGTAATTACCGCTCGGCCAGCGAGAGAGCTGATCTTCCCATTGCCAGCGAAGGGAGAGCCACAGAGCAGGGAAGGGACGGCCCCATCCTGGATCAGCAGCAGCAGGTTCAGGCTTTCGCTCCCACCCCAAACTCCCCGTAAGTCAGCGAAGAGATCTTACCTAGTAGGGAAACGCAGGGCGGGGGGGGAAGGTATCCCATGGAGAATCGAGCTTTCTCGGTGGAAAAATACAAGCTGCTGCTGCGTGAGCCGCGGTACCGAAATCCCCTAAATCCCTGTCTCCCCCCCCACAGATGGAGCACATCGTCTGGGAGCTCCTCCGGCAGACGGCGTGCCTGGAAGCGGATCCTTCCCACGGGACCACGAGGGTGAACGCCTGCGACCCCGCAAACCCTTACCAGAAGTGGCGGTTTGGCAATTACCACGCAGACTGAGGGGGGGGCTCAGATGAACCAGAAGGGCCCGGCTCTCGCCCCCCGTGCTCCGCAGGGGCAGCCCTGCCTCTTGGGACAGCAGCTGGAAAACTGGGAGTTCATTTCCCAAGGGTGACTGAGAGCCCTAATGCAACCCAGAGTGCCGAGGGGATACCACGAGCGAGCAGCACGTCT
The DNA here is from genome assembly GCA_026546715.1 of Gallinago undulata. Classification (NCBI taxonomy): domain Eukaryota; kingdom Metazoa; phylum Chordata; class Aves; order Charadriiformes; family Scolopacidae; genus Gallinago; species Gallinago undulata. The sequence goes on along the minus strand of JAOTQQ010000079.1, from coordinate 621,209 downwards.
GCCTCGAAGATGTCTGAAACAGGTAGGCATGTTTTTCCCTCACCGTGGAAGACTTTGGCAAAAAAAAACCAAAATTTTTCTGTATTATTAAATGGAAATATTTTCCAAAGTCTCCCGTCCTCCCGTAAACAAACCTTCACGGGCTCCCCCCGGACAACAGCAGAAGCTACAGAAGTACTTGGGGGGCTCTCTAGTCTGTAAATAGCAAATGGGGCTGCTTATTCTTCCCCAGCCTGAGAAAATGGAAGGTTATTGACCAGCGCATTAAAAAAATCCATCGTCTGTGCCCGCGCTGGGGCTGGCCGCAGGGTCCTGCCCTGTGGGACCCCTTGCCTCTGGCAGACGAGGGCCAGGGTTCCGCTGGGCATCGACCGCTCATCGGGAAAACGCTTTCTTTTAGTAATGGGGGGGAATGTGGGTCGATGAGCTGCCCAGCAGAGGAGGGGGACGGGGCGGGGGGCAGCAGAAGAAACAAGGAGCAAGCCTCCCCCGTGCCCCAGGGACAGCGGGGACATGTGTCCTTGTGGTGCTTGGAGGTGAGGGGAGTCCCTGGGCAAGCGAACCGGGGGCTTATCCCGCTTCTTGCTGGTGGCATCCACCAGCACTCCTCGTCCCAGGGCAGCCAGGCTGGGCTGGTGGGGTCCTCCAAGCCCCCATGGCTTTTTGGGGCTCCCCAGGAACCCACTGCTGCTTTCTTTGGCCAGGGGTTGTGCCGGTGCCTGTGCCAGATCCCCCTGGTGCATCCCCCCGACCATGAGCGAGGGAGGGCAGAGACCCCCAGCACTGGGTGACACCAGTGTGTCCCGGGCAGGATTCCTTCCCTGGTTTCTGCTGGGAAATTCCTGCCACGGAGGCCCATGTTCTCAGACCACCTCCCACCTCTGGCCTTTTTAGCCAGAAATGAGCAATTTTTTTCCCTGGGACGCGCGGCAGCTGTGGTGACGGGTGTCTCGCTGCTCCCCTGCCATCCCCACTGGGGATGTGTCGCATCTCAGAGGGTTGGGGGGCCATGAAGGCTTTGTGAGGGTTAAGGAAAGGTAGGAAGGCTCCGGGGATGGGGATGGGGATGGGGATGGGGATGGGGATGGGAGCTGCCGTCATCCCCGGTGTCGGTAAAAATGCAGCTTTTCCCACTGTGAAGTGGTGCCCCCGGAGCTGTGGGCATCACAGCACGTCGTGATGTGCCTCCATCCCTAGGTGGCCTCCATCCAAGCGGTGGCAGTTGGAGGCCCTGTTTGACTTGTTTAATAGAAAGAAAAGGTTTTTTAAAAAGGGAATAAATTAGAATAGGTGAAGTTTCTTCATGTAATTCTCTTCTACTTCTCTAAGCCCTTCTCTAAGCCCTCACTACAGGAAAGACATTGAAGTGCTGGAGCGTGTCCAGAGGAGAGCCACCAAGCTGGTGAGGGGTCTGGAGA
>JAOTQQ010000079.1:580997-606763 GCA_026546715.1 Gallinago undulata | reverse complement strand
ACTTCTTCCCCACATCTCAGCTCCATCTCCCCTCTTGCAGGGTCAAACCCTTCCCCCTCCTCCTAGGGCTCCCCTCCATGACCAAGAGTCCCTCCCCAGCTTTCCTGGAGCCCCTTGAGGGACTGGAAGGGGTTCTAAGGTCTCTCTGGAGCCTTCTCTTCTCCAGGCTGAACCCCCCCAACTCTCTCAGCCTGTCCTCCCAGCAGAGGGGCTTCAGCCCTCCCAGCATCTCTGTGGCCTCCTCTGGCCCCACTCCAACAGCTCCATGTCCTCCCTGTGCTGAGAACTCCAGAGCTGGACACAGAAGCCACAACCCATTTCATGGCTTTGTGGGAAAAATGTTCCGCAGCGGAAATTTCAGGCTGAGGGAACCCAGCAAAAAAAAAAAAGAAACCAACCCTGGGATATTTCAAAGGTCCTAAGGGAAGGGCAAGGCTGGCCAGGGAGGTGTGACCCCGCATGGAGGAGGTGGACAGGTCTCAGGGCAGGAGCAGAGGTTCTGCTGGGCCCTTGGAGAACATCACTCTGTCCTGGTGACCTGGGGCTGAGACCTGCGGCTGTGACTTGCCCAGATTTGGCTCTTGAGCTCGGGGAGGGCTTGCTTGGAGCTGGGCACTGGGCAAGACCCAGTTAAGCAGTTAAGAACCCTTACAAGCTCAGGCTCAGCAGCATTCAGCAAACTAATTAAAGTTTTAAGTCTGAAAAGGGATTGCATCCTCCTGAGCAGGCGCACGGACCTGAACAGCTTTACTGGGGTAAACTCGCCTTGGCCCCTTTATCCGCGGGGGAGAAGAGGAGAGAGGTAAACCCTTGGGCACTAGGGAATGGAGCCAACCCTCCACGACCCTTTCCTGGACCCCACGCTCCATGAGAACACCTCCTTCCTGGAAGGCCAGGGCTCCTGTGGCTCTCTGAGCCCGTCAGCTCCTCCCTGCCCACGCACGGCTGGGCTCCGTGGATCCCGGTGGCAGGCGCCTTGCTGTCACCCACATCCTGTTTGTCATCGCGGCCGCCAACATGTCACTTTGTCACCTCGTAGCACAGCATGCTCTCGCTGCCACCGCCGCAGCATCATTTATTTGGTCTCTCCTGAGGCCTTTCTGAAGCTCCTCGGGAGCCCAGGCTCCTTCAGCCTTTCCACACCGAAAGCAAAAGCACCTCTCTATCTCTCCCCAAAAGGACGTCACTTTAACTGTCCCTGCCACGGGGAATCACTGCCTCGGACCACAAACCTGCACTAACTTCCAGCAGAGAGGCAGCCCTAGGGAGCAGAGCTCATGCGGTGCTTTAAATGCTCTTTTTTTCCCCCTCTGTAAAGCCGGGTGGAGGATGCAAACTGCAACCCTGTCCAGGAAATGTCCCCGGGTTTCTGCAGGGATGGGGACATCTCTGCCCTGAGCTGCCACCCTGGCATCCAGACCAAGTCCCCTGACAGCAGCTGGCTGGGGGTCAGGTCCCCTCCTCAGTGCAGGAGCTGTCTGAGATTTTTGGGGCACTACCACAGCCCTCCCCAGGGCTGCTGGCCCACAGTGGCTGTCACACACCCACATCTGCCTTTAACTCCTCTTACGCTTGTCCAAATAGAAATAATCTTCCTCTTATTATTTTTTTTTCCTCCTTTCAGCCGGTATTATAGGCAAAGAAAAGCAAAACTCTACCTTGAGACAGCAAATCCCAGGCAAAACCCCTTGATGCCTACCAGTGAGCTGCAGAGCCCAGGCCAGCATCTGGAATGCCCCAGCCTGGGCTGCTGGGACCAAAGCCCGCCCCGGGGCTGGAGGTGACCCGATGGCAGGGGGCTCAGGGCCAGCCTGCGGGCGTTGGGCTTGGACAGCCCCTCATTCCCACACACCAGACCCTCACCAGCTGCTCTCCAGGTTGCCCCCCAGCTCTCCCGCAGTATTACCCTCCACTTCATCCTTTTAAGAGAAATTACGGACGGCAGCACGGATTCTGCTGCCTTAGCAACCTTCATTAATTAGAGAAGTATTGGGAACAGGTTGTTTTCGTTTGGGGTTCATCTCGGGGGGAAGCTGCTGGGCTGAGCCCGAGGTTTAAGGAGCAGGAAATCCTGCCTCCGCAGCCCCGGAACCGCCAGCAGCCGCTGGGCCCACAGACGAATGAGTCTCACAAGGGATTTAAATTACATTTAAAATTCTTACAATTGTATTTGAAAAACATCATTAGGTTGGCCTGGGCTAGACAAACAGCCTATTTCTGCGTCGCCTGAGAGGGAAATAAAATTTCTCTTTTCCTTCACATCTCTGCCCATATTTGCTAAATCACATCTTCTATCCCGTTAACCCGGCTGCCCGAAGGCTCTGCCCCTGCAGGGATGGGGACAGCTAACCATCTCCCAGCTGACGAGCAGTGGGAACACCAGCCGAGGGGCATCTCTGTTGCCCCCCGGGCACGCAGGGGGATGGGGTCCCCGGCCCTCTCAGAGGTCCCCAGATGTCCCCTGCTGCCACGTCCCAGCGCAGGACAATCCTGCTCGTCCCTGCGGGACAACCCTCTGCCTTCCCTTCTCTCACCTTGAGGGGGTCAAGCCCACCTGAGCTACATACCCCAGTGATTCTCAGTGGGTGAGGGTCTCCTCAAATCTGGTAAAACTCCAGCCATGCCCCCGGGGGTGCCACTCCAGGGACTCCTGCCGAGCTGTCACCCTGCAGAAAGCCCCGTTCCTGGCCGGGCTGGCCAGCACTGCCCAGAAGAGCCCGCACTGGGAAGGGGGGGCCATGCAGAGACCACCCCACACACCCCCCCTCCCACAGCAGCCACCATCCCCTTGCCTCCCCCCGAGCCCCACAGACCCACTCAACCTCATCCCTTTCCCCGGGGAGTGCTCTCAGTGGGGTCACCAGCCCCTGCCCACCACCGTGGTGCCCTCTCCCCCCAGCTCCGAGACAGGAGCCCCCGGGGGTGCACGGAGATCGGGGCTGCTGGGGGGCTGCAAGTTCTAAATCCCCCAGAATTAGACAGGTTTGGCAGGACATGGGACACCGGCCACGGGCAGAGACCTCAGCTGACAAACGGGGTTTTCACAGGGTTTGTACGATGGCTGCCAGGGATGGGAAAGCCATGGCAGCCGGCGTTCACTCTGTAAATCTGTGGCTGCTGCCAGCCCACCCCCTGAGCCCCCCACCGTGGGCAAATCTCTGCCCCTCATTTCACAACATCACTGCTGGGGGTCTCCAGGCTCCATCCTCTTTCTACAGGGACTGTCACTGGTTTTCACAGAAGCACTTGCTTTATTAAAGACCCTTGGAAGACTATGACTTGGGGAACAGGAAATAAATAGCTATCTATTTTGCACTGGATTAAAATCTGTTATTAACACTAGGGTAACGCTGAGGAAGTTCTGCAAAGGTTCTTCCCATTTCAGAGTCAGTCTTTTTTCACGTTAATGAAGAGGTCCGCGGTGTGCTCCGATTAAAAATTAAAATAATTAAAAAAAAGCCCCGGAGCATTTTAAATCCCAGCAGTCCCGTGGTGCGGTCGGGCGAGGGGAGGGGGAAAGCCACCACGTCTCACCCACCGCCAGCTCCCGGCCGCCACGTAGCCCCCTCACACCCGGCTTTCCTCCTCTTCCACCGCCCGGTGGAGGCCCGGGATGAACCTCAGCAGGTGCTTTCGGACGCTGGGCCGCCTGCTCTTGCGCGGGAGGGTCCCGAAGCCCCCCTCCCAGAGCGGGGACACGGAGCCGCTGCTGGCCAGGCTGACGCTGCGGTTCCTGCGCGGGGAGGGCCTCCCGGCCGCCCCCTCCAAGAAGCAGTCGTCCTCCACGCTGGACTGGCGGCTGAGGCTCTCCGAGGCCGAGTCCTCCAAGGCGCTGCTCTGGCAGAAGCTGTCCTCGCTGCCCAGGGTCATGGAGCTCAGCCGGCTGCGGGAGCTGCTCTCGCTGGAGCAGTGGGGTTTCCTCCCAAAGAGGGGTCCCGGCGCCTCGCAGCCCCCCGGCACGTCGCACCCCTCCAGCTCCAGGGCACCCAGGAGAGCCGTGTCCTTCACCTCCCCTGGAGGCAGAAGCCAAAGAGGAGTGTTACTTGCCACTGGGGGCCAGGGAGCAGGGCTGGTGGGGCACGGGGTCTCAGCAGCATCGCACCCAGCATCTCTGCAGCACCCCCCCGTCCCTCCTGGGGAGGGGTCTCCCAGCCGCAGGGTGCTCCCTGTCCCCTGCCTCCCCCCCATACACACACGCGCGGAATCAAAGCTGCTCCCTGGGCAACCCCTTAAAAATCCGACCCCACACATCCCTCCTCAACAATGCCCAAAGCAAGGATGGGGAGGAACACTCTGCAGCCCACGTCAGCCTTGCCTGGAACCCCTGCAAAGGAGCCTTGGCTCGGCTGGGCTCGACCAGCCCCCACATTCATTACTCCAGGGGAAAAAAAAACCCAAAAGGAAATAAACCCACACCTTTCCCAGGGCCAGCCCCATGCCTTCGTTAAGAGGGGAGGAGGAAAGGCGGTGGAGCCCAGGGGGGAGCACTGGTTTTGGGTCTGGGGGAGCAGACGTACCGTGCAGCAGGCGCTGCTCCTGTGCCAGCAGCGAGTGCAGCTCCATCCGCCGCTGCTGCAGGGCTTGCTGCGGGACAGAGGGGAGGGGAGAGGAGGGACCCATCACCAAACCGCTTTTGCAGAAGCACGGAACAAGAGAAAACAGCCTCTCTAGAAAGTCCAGGTCACCTAGGGGAAGCGATTCTCCCTCCCTCTTCTTACTGGGACAATTTTCCGGGAGTTTAGGGGGCACGCGGCCGGACGGGCTGGCAAACCCCATGTTGATGTGCCCACACTGACCAGACCGAGCTCCTGCGGGCAACCCCGGTGGTGCATTCACATTTTTTCTCTTTTCCATGTTTTGGAACAATCAGTCAGAAAAACCAAAGGCCACAGCCCAGCAGCAGGATGCCCCGTGGGACACAGCAGGATGCCTGGGGAGCCCCCAGCACCCCACAGAGGCCGGGCAGCCCCCAGCTGAGGGTCCTCCCGAGGATCCCTCAGCATACTGAGCAGGAGACATTTCCAAGGGCACCACCAAACCAACCTTCTCCCGGCTGCTCTTCTCGGGGAACCCCTTCCCAGCGGATTTGGACACGCTGTGGCAGGGGGATGGTGCAGGGCAGGGGGTGGCTCCAGCTGCCCCCCCGCCCCAGCTGCCATTCCCACTGCGCTACACCAGCCCCCCCCGCCAGACAGGAGATGGGGCTGCTTCTAAGGAGAATTAGTCTGGAAACGTCTGCTCTTACAACCTCTGCACAGCATTGAATCAAACAGTTTTTAGGTGTTTATAATTCATCTAAACCCAGAGATGTCGGGGAGTTGCCCAAAGGTTTTCCCCATTCTGTACCCAACCGAAATGGCCAAGAAAATGGACAAGAGGAAACGGCCTCAAGTTGCCCCAGGGGAGGTTTAGGATGGGTATTAGGAAAAATTTCTTCCCCAAAAGGGTTGTGAATCCTTGGCAGAGGCTGCCCAGGGCAGTGGTGGAGTCCCCATCCCTGGAGGGGTTTAAAAGCCGGGCAGACATGGTGCTGAGGGACATGGGTCAGTGGTGGGTCTGGCAGTGGTGGGTTGATGGCTGGACTCGATGATCTGAAAGGTCCCTTCCAACCCAGACGAATCTATGGTTCTATGATTCTATGGCCATCCCCGGCAGCGTCAGTGATGGTGCAAGATGAGCAAACACATGGCAGGGGCAGGAGAAAAGGGAGAGGGAGGGGGGTAACACTAGGGCACCTTCCCAGAGCATCTCATAGAATCATAGAACCGTTTGGATTGGAAGCAACCTTAAAGATCACCAAATTCCAACCCCCCTGGCCCTGGGCAGGGACACCTCCCACCACACCAGGTTGCTCAAAGCCCCGTCCAACCTGGTCTTGAACATCTCTCTCCCTCCCAACACCCATCTCCAGCAGGAGTGTGGCTCAGCAAAACCAGAGCCCCTGGGATTTCTTTGCCCCCGGGATGGCACAGGACCGCAGGGCAGCACAAGAAGCTCCCTTGGCCTCCAGAGGGAGAGACTGTTGAGGCAAAACCCATGGGAAGAAGGGAGGCCTACCTTAAATAGTTCCCCGAAGACTTTATCAAGTCTACTATTTGCTTGTGGCTAAAACCATCAGTGTTCACACCATTGATACTGGCGAGGATATCGCCTGTCGGGGAGACACAGAGGAGAAAATGAGCTCCTGCAACACGCACACAGCTTCCACTTCCTCTACACCAAAACTAATCCAGAGAAAAGCAAAATAAGGCCATCCACACCAGGAAAAAAAAAAAAAGTCCATAGTTACCACATTGAAGGCCAGAAAGATGGGCAGGACTTTCTTCTTGAATCTTGCAGACGCAAGTGCATACCTCCAGGGAGTAATCATTTTGGCTTGGAAATCTAATAGTCTGTAAATACCAAAGTGACAGCGTTACCAATATTAAAGGCATGAAAACAATTTAAAAATTAATACTCTTTATGCATTTTTTTAAATGAGGAGGCTGTGGTGAGTAAGGTATATTATCATACAAGTGAGAACATCAAAACTTTATAACCTTATAATTAGACATTGCATTCTTATGCTAGAGAACTGCAGACACCTGCCTGTACCCTGTTTTTGCAAAAACTAGTTTTTCAGCAAGTTGGTCACTCGTTATCAAAATCTCAGCAACTTCAGCCAAGAATACGTGTTAGCAGACATAGATGCAGATTGAGTTCTGGGTGGTTCGGTGGCTGGGGGAATATTCCACTCTCCAGCCCCAGCACAGTGGGATGTGGCTTGGGCTTCTCAAGTGATTGCCTCCTGCTCATGGCCAACACCATGGGAACTCGGCTGGTGCTGCCAGAGACGGGTTCAAATACCAGAACTGAAAACCAAGGAGAGTTGGACCTACATTTGCTCCTCTGGTCTCTCAAAACTCATGATCGTCACACGTCCCCACACCCCCTAGAAAGTGTTTTTTATTCTTGGCTTGCACATTTAAATACATATTAAGTGATTCTAAGTATGAATCCATCATGTGGTTACCAGTGCTGACACATATTTAGAAAAACGCAGAAGTAAGTGATGCAACCTGACCAGATCCTGCAATGACAGGAAACGTCTTCTCAGTTACATGCAAATATCAGTATTAAGCCACATCTTCCTACCAAAATTTAAGACTGAAGCTGAACTTCCTGAAAACCTATGACACATCTAACCCAGATATAAGAAGTGGTGCTAGATTCCTGATTTTCTCATTCAGGGTGGAACAAACAGGGCTGAAAACCCTGTTCAGGGCTTATCTGACCAAACCACACTGATGCAGGAATTTCAGCCAGCAGCAGACCAAGAGTCAAACTTCTGGCTGAACTAGGAGTGCCAAGAGAAACGTGAGGGTCTTTGGAGGACACACCACAACAGGTCACACCTACCTCTTTTTTTTGGCCTATTTCAGAGTGGTAGGTCTCTCCTGCCAGGCTGGACAACCAGGCCAGCTTGAGCAATACAAGCTGGACAAGCCGGATGGGATTCATCACACCTAACTGGAGCCATCTGGACAGAGGCGTCTCAGTGTCCCCACCAGAGCCACTGGGAGAGGTGGACATCTCCAGGCCATGACTGATAGCCCCAAGAGAAGCTCTCTAGCCAGGAGCGTGGACTTCCCTCTCCTGTACCACCTTCTCCCCATGGACCATGGAAGATGACTGGGCCATGGTTTTGGAGGGGACACCTAGCTTTTAGGCAGCTGCAGGGAGGGCAGAGACGTGCTACCAGAGCACCTGCTCTGCACATGCCCAGGGACCTGGGGAGCCCCACGGCATCTGTCTCATCCCCAGGCTCTGCTCCACCAGCGGGAAGTGGGAGAAGAAGCAGTAACAGGCAAGAAGCTCTGGCATTTGGCCATCACTGCAGTTCCCATGAGCTCCCTGCAGATGGAAGACCTAGAGTTTCACATCGTCTTGCTCTGGTTTGCCTAAATTTAACTTGTAGTAATGAAATTACAGCTTCTAAATAATGGCTTATCTGTAGTATCAGACAGATGCTGCCTTTCTACAGCCCGGACTTTCTAGTGAAGCGCTCACGCTGCATCTACACCCAGTAAGAAAATGTGCCAACAACAATTATTTTTAATCAGAATGTCACATATAATGAAAATCTGCCCTGACAATTTATACAAAAGCCCGATAATTGACTCAATTATCCTCCCTTCTGAAAGCTCTCCACTGTTCACGAGCCGAACGCTTACCCGCTCATTAGTCACACAACGGAATTTGAGGAAGTTAAGCTTTTTCTAATACACTAATTTCACTGAAAATACTATTTTCCCTTTGTGCACAGATAAAGACAAGCTGTTTGAAGATGCCCTGACACCGCTGTAATCGAAATGGGGGCAACGAGGCAGGGTCAGGGGGGCACAGGCAGAGCTCAGCCCCCAAAACAGCACCTGTTAATTCCTGGGATTATTTTTTGTTTATAACTGGGATTTTAGCAAGCCCACCAATCCAAGAGTTAGCTACAGAACGTAAATCTCCCACTAGCAGCAGTCCTGATAAGATTCTGGTTTTCCTATTTGATAATTTGCTGGCTTCTACATCTGACAGAATTTATTCCTATGTGATTTAGCCCCCCCAAAAAGAGCCATGCTTTATTTACTAAAAAACACACCGATACTATAGATCTACTTCAAAAATACACACGTCTCTATATTCATTACAGGAAGTACTACAATGTTGGTATAAGGTATTTTTTGGAGAGAGAGTTTATTGATCTCTCTCTTTTTGTATTAACATATTCTTATATACAATTCTCAAGAAAAATATTCACTTATAGGGGTAAGAAGGCACTGCCATTGCTTCATATCTGGATTTGGATGAGATTCCTCCTACATTCAACGCTCTGGCTGGTGAGATGGCCAGAAACTCTGCTCTGTGACCTGCGCTATGAATAAAATCCTTGGCATTGCACCCTGGCTCTGTCCCGGCTGTGAGCCCTTCAAACTTCCCGAGGAGCTGACAGATGCCTTTCTCTGCTCTGGGCTGCCTTAACCTCGTTTTGAGGATGTGACACCTGACAGACTGCGCCGCATTTTATTTTTAAATGATCCGACTTCTCGTTTAATTCTTACCTGGATCTCAAACCCAAACGTCTCTCTATCTTCCTTCAGGATAGCAACGAGGTGCCTGCAGGAAGAAGGCACAGAATTCCACGTGAGTGCCGGGGTGCCACACTTCGTGGAGTTTGTATTTCTAACAGAAAGGCTCGTGTCCCCTCCCGGTGCAGGGTGTCACACGCCTTCCCCCAGACCTCCAGACCTCCCAGTGCTGCCTGCTCTTTCCTTCCTCAAACCAAATGTCACCCTTGCTCCTGCACATCCCAGGCCTTGGGATCTCTGCCTTGCACCCCCATCCCGTGGGGGCTGCTAAATGGAAAGGCTCCCAGGACACACATTTTATACAGAATGAGTAAATCACAGTGATTATAGAAGGGTGTCTTCATACCTTTGCGGCCTGGAGGAGTCATCCAAGGAGCTGGATCTGGTCAAGGCAAGCTGCAACCAGAAATGGGAGTGGAAAAGGGTCAGTAGGCTCAGGGTTCTTTGAGGGACATGGCCAAAATCAGCAGTTTAGAGAAAAACTAATGCAGCCGGTGGCATCCCACAGCCAGCCTGCACCAACACAGCCTCTCCCTCCGCCAAACGAGAACTTAGAGAACAAGAGGAAACACAGTTAGGTCCAGGATGCAAACCAACCCATCACCACCTCCAGAACCCCCTGCCAGCTGCTGACAGTGACCACTACCTGCAGAACCCAGAAAATGTGGTCCCTCCTGCCCAGGAGGTCTTTCTCCACCCCACGGTTCCCTTCCAAGTGAGCTAGGGAGGAATTTCCCACAATAACAGTAAAAAAGCATGAGAACAAGTGGAAAAATTCAGATTTTTCAGCCCAAGAAAAAATTTCTGATGCCAAAAGTGCTTGGAGCAGGGACCTCCTCCCCAAACTGCCGGAGCTGTAAATTTTGAGGACAGTAGAAATGGGAAAGACAAGAGGAACAACTGCTCAAGGAAAAGCCTGCATCCGACGGAGCACCAGAGATGGACCTCCCACTGGTCCTTCCAGTGCCCACAACACTCTTGGCTTATTTTGCATATTTAATTTTTTTTTAAAACCACAACCCTACATGGCAGCCCTGTGTTTTCAAATAGGAGAAGGAATATTCCTTCTTCAGGGGTCACCTTGCTTTACTGGGGTGCAGTGTAGGGAGCTGGGGCCAGCGGGGGCTCAGTGAGTGGCCACCCCGTGCCCCTGGCTGGGCTGCTCTGTCCTCAGGGCACTTGTGCTCCTGTGCAAGGACGAGGTGCTGATGGGCACAGAGCATCGCTCCAGCAGCAGAGACCCTTCAAAATGCTGAAAGGGATGAGGATCCCAGTTTTTGAAGGGCAGGGATTGCCGTCATTCCCATTAACGCTGTAACGGGAATCTATCAAGAGCCCAAACCACGTCTCTGTCATGACTGGACCTCACCTTTCTTTTGTACCTTTCCCCCTAAAAATCTGTGGCCATTTCTAAACTTAATGCCTTGTCAGAAATGGCAGGAAGAGCACCCAAATGAAGGTAACTGCAGATAGCTATCTCTGTGGTTTGTCACGGTGGCTGCACAGTATTTCCGAGCCGATGGCACGCACGGACATGGCAATGAGCAGCCAGGATCCCTGCTCCAGGCTGGGGGGACCTGTGCCTGAGGGGGCGTCTGGAAAAAGCCAGGACCAGTGCCAAACTGGTCTGACGAGCCCAGCTCTGGCTTCCCTTCATCCCCCCGCAGCCGGGCAGAGCACAGGACTAAGCGCGGTTCCGTGTGCCCCCCCCCAAGGTGGACCCTCGAGCCCACAGACGCTGTGACAACACCCCCAGCTCACAACGTGTCTCAGGTGGTTTCTGCTTCAGCTTCTTCACGCCAGACAGACAGGGCAGGGCTGGGGTCACCCGGCTGGCAGCTTGCTGCCCCAGCACGAGAGAGCTCGGTGGGCACCCAGCGGGAAACAGCAGAAACGTGCTGTTCGGGGGGAAAAGCCCAGAAAAGAGAGAGACAGCCCCAGCAACAGGTTGTAGCAAAATGCTCCAAAAGCTGGGTGGAGATAACTCCTGGTGGGTGCTTTCTGCCAGCATTGCAGAAGAAAGCCCAGCCCAGCCAGGAGCTGTGCTGAAGTAAATGCAACTTTAAGGGAAGACCCAGAGAGCAAGAACCTCCTGTGGCTCATGGTGCTGCTGTAAATGGAGAAGAGACACAGCCGGGGCAGGACCTTAGCTGCAGAAGCACTTTGGGAGGCACCAGGCAGGAAGAACCTGAACCAGAAACCATAAAGAAACTCTTTACAGTGAGGGTGGTGAGAGCCTGGCCCAGGTTGCCCCGAGAAGCTGTGGCTGCCCCATCCCTGGAGGGGTTCAAGGGCAGGTTGGAGGGGGCTTGGAGCAACCCCTGCCCAGGGCAGGGGGGGTGGAACTTGATGATCTTTAAGGTCCCTTCCAACTCAAACGATTCTATGATTCTATGATTCTAACTCCACTTTCGTCACTCCCCCCCCCCACAGCTTCCCACACTGCTGATGCTCAAAAGCCTTCACTGCCATCCCAAAACCCCCAGGAATCATAGAATGGTTAGAGGTTGCTGTAAGCCCCATCCAGCCTGGCCTTGAACCCCTCCAGGGATGGGGTAGCCACGACCTCCCTGGGCAACCTGTTCCAGTGTCTCACCACCCTCACACTAAAGAATTTCTTTCTGGTGTCTAATCTAAATCTCCCCTCTTCCAATTTAAAACTGTTACCCCTTGTCCTGTCACTTCCCTCCCCAGCTCTCCTGGAGCTCCCTTCAGATATCAGGAGGCTGCTCTGAGGTCTCCCAGAGCCTTCTCTCCTCCAGGCTGAACCACCCCAGCTCTCTCAGCCTGTCAACCCTTCCATCCTAAACCCTTCCATCACCCTAAAATCAGAGCCGCACCCTATGACGCGGTCACTCGGGGACACTCGGTGGGTTCCCCTCACCCCTGCAGACACCGGTGTCGAGCCCCCAGACCCCCCCCCCCCAGGCCCCCCCCAGGTACCTGCTTGCGCCCACGGGGCAGCGTCCCCACCGTGTTGGCCAAGTGCTGGATCCTCCTGCTGTCCATGGGCAGGTCTGGCTCCCCGCCGGCGGCGCTGGCCGGCCCGGGGACCAAGCCCAGGAGGTTGGCGTTGTGGTTCTGCTGGAGGAGCCTCCTGAGCGCCATGGGGAGCGCGGCAGGGCTGGGGGAGCTACAGCGCCATGGCCCCGCCGTGCCACCAGCGCGCCCCGCACCGGAAAGCCGGCCACGTGAGCTGTGGTTGAGGTGCACGTCGTATAAATCTCCTCCAGCAGCTCACCGGGGCCCTGGGTCTGTGTTGTGTGCTCATGAGAGAGTTAAGAACTCAGCTTCGTAATTAAAGAAATCTGCTGCCTTTTTTTTTTTTTTTTTTTTTTTTTCCCCCCATTCCTGCACACAATAGTTCTCACCGAAGGGCCGCTTCTCTCTGCAACAATCCCTCCTCAAAGCCCCCCACTCGCTTCAGACACTGCCCTCACCCCAACTGGTCCATCCCTCCCCTTGCCCAGCTCCCCTCTCCCTGCTCAAGTGACCCGCTGGCAGAGCCAGAAGGATGCCTTCTCTGGGAAGGGTGTCTGCGGGCACCCCCCGGGCAGAGGGAGGGCAGCGGGAGCTGCAGACCCCAGGGAGGGAGGGCAGAGTGACCCCCTCAGCACAGGGTCTGAGTTTTGGTGGGTTTGGGGCACACAGCGATACAGACGGAGGGCCTGAAGGAAGGGAGATGAGGGGCTACCTCAGGAGGGGCAGGGGCTACCTCAGGAGGGTCAGGGGCTGGTTTGGTGCCCTGGCCAAGCACCATCTGTTCTCCCGCCCTCCAAGGAAGGCAGCCCCACGCCGTGCCCAGCTGGGTACCATGCACCGAGCCCACCTGGCCAGGCAGAGGGGGTGGTCGCCATGGCCAGCGACACCCCAGGTGCTCTGGGCATCCCCCCCCAAGGGATGCCCACCCACCCAATGCCATGCTGGCAGCTCAGGTCCCTCCAGGAGCAGGCCAGGTCCACCCGGAGCAGAGCGATCCCAGCCAGGATGTCACCCCGTTGCAGCGGGACTGACCCATCCTTCCCCAATGAGAAGGGAACGAGGCAGGTCCAGGGGAACCCCTCGGGGCTCAGGGGTGGCTCCCACCCCGCTCACAGCTTCTGTCTCGCCTCCCCCACCGTGCTCCTTCAGAGACCAAAATCTAACGGAGCAAGGTGTGAAAGGGGGAACGCTCTCTCCTTTTCCCCGGGCAAAGCAAGCTGTGTCTCAGGGATGGCATCTGCTCGCTCGCTAACGCTGAGTAATGCGGGGACCGCGGTGACTCAAAGCCTCTTCCCCTTTTCCTGCTCGCAATCGCCCCACCGAGCGCCTTTCAAAACAAACACAGTGCATTTCAGTTCCTCAGGCAACCCTCGCTGACGCTTCTGAAACCCACTGACTCATCTCCAAAGAGGCAGAGAGGAGAAACAAATAAGATCTCCCAGCAGAGCAAACAGTGGGACCGCAGCAGCCCGGGTCCCCCCACCCCAGACCTGGTCCCAGCCGGGCACCATAAGACCCTGCCACCCACCCCACGGCCACCGTGATGGCCAGACCCACAGCTGCACGAAGCTGCCCATGGCAGCCACCCAGGACTGTCTGGGGAGATCAGAAGGGATGGTCCCTCCAGCCTCCTCCCTGGTACAAAGAGTTAGAGTTGGAGGGGACCCTGAAGCCTCCCCAGTGCCACCCCCTGCCCTGGGCAGGGACACCTCCAGACAGGGACTGGAAGGGGCTGTAAGGTCTCCCGGGAGCCTTCTCTTCTCCAGGCTGAACCCCCCAACCTCTCAGCCTGTCCTCCCAGCAGAGGGGCTCCAGCCCTCCCAGCATCTCCATGGCCTCCTCTGCACCCGCTCCAGTTTCTGTGGAGGGAGAGCAGAACATCCTCATCTTCCATCCTCAGACCCCAGACAGCTGCTCCATTCCTCCTCCATGGGGATTGAGTCCTTGGTCAATCCCCGCCTCTGCCCCTGCAGTCCCAGAGCTCCCCATCTCTTCACAGGCACCCCAGTTCCCCAAATCACCTCCATCACTGCTGTCTGTGGAGGGACTCCCCACCACACATCAGAGGAGGTCCCAGTCTCTCCGCCACATCCCAGGAGCAGTGCTGGTCCATAGTGAAGCTGAGGCACTGCTGGCTCTGCTCATCCCCACCACTCTCAGCCTGGGATTCAGGGCACCATCCTGAAGGACCACAACCCTGAGGCACCTCGGGGTTCATGGTGAGGAGTAGCTGCTGCTTGATGGCAGCATCCTCTGTCAAATCGAGGGTGCTGCTCTCCCAGTGTCACTATCTCCATAGCCTGGGCTGGGCTTTGCCCTGCACCTTCAGACCCTGTGCTTCCTGGAGGACCTTCAGGCTCTGCTCCAGCCATTTCTCCTGTTCTTTGTACAACTTCTTCGAACTACAAATTTCTAGCTGTTTTGAAAGGAAACTAAAACTGTTGTGACATTAAGGGAACTATTTTGCATTAAAGTAACTGGCTGGATGGCCACAGACTTAGAATGGATTTGCATTTAATGAGAAGAGAGCGAGGTTCTTAACGTGATGCTGCTGGAAAGGCAACATGAGGACGTTCCCGTGAGTTGGTTTAATCTGAACAACTTCATACAGACTCCTTTTATGAGAGTGCTCAAACCCTCCTGGAGGGTGTGATGAAATCCGCTCTGTAATTCCAAAAAAAACAATGTCTCTCCATATTTTTTGAATAAGGTTTTGTATTGTCACACTCTACCATGTAGACAAACCACATGAGCTATTTTAAGGAGCTAGCCCTCTGTGCTACCAACGTTTCCACCTGACAAGTAGCTGCTGAGCCCTGCAATGACTCAGAGTAACGGTCTGAGTACCCAAATGAGCATCGCCCCGCTGGTGGCTCAGCAGAGCTGCTCATCTCTCTGGCCCCTGGGCTCTTCTCTGCTTTACTAATCAAAACATAAAGTTTTCAAGAATACCAAGATATGAAGCCTAGGCCTGATTTTGAAGAAGTCCTGAACGACAAGCCTCTTGCTGAGGCGTGGAATTGTCCTGAAAGCTTAGATTCCTAACCTCTACATAACCTTAGTTCTGTGATTTTCTATGAGATTCTCAGCAATCACTTGCAAGTGTAAGATAATGACGCCGAGCAATAATGGTGGTGATTCTCTTACAGCCAGTGAACTTCCAGCACCTCTCATTTAACTTACCAGCAAATCAGAAAGGAGACCTGAGCAGCCATCCACAAATCATAGAATTGGCTGGGTTGGAAGGGACCTTTAAGACCATCTAGTCCAAGCACTAACCTAATTCTGACAGAAACCATCACTAAGCCATGTCCCTACGCCCTAAATACACCAATATCCACAGAGTTTGTTTTTAAACAAATACATACTGAGGACCTGGCGGCAGATTTAAGGAAAATAAATGTTGTAGGGAAAAAAATAAATCCATCAACCCCCTCTGTTTTATCAATGCAGTATGGAATGTCTGTAGAACACAGCCGAACCCGTGTGGCTGTATGAACACTTACAGGCAGCTGTACCCCCCCCACGGGAGCAGGGAAAGGGCTCTCAGCCACACGTGCACACACACAAATACCTGCCGGGTCACAACAGAGGACCCTCAGAAACCTGCAGTGGCCCCTGTGCTGTAGCACCCCGTTTTTTCTGCTGTCTCACGAAAAGGTAATTTCCATCCGTGTTCATCTGAGCTGTTCATCCCAGCAGCCTCTCCAGGTTTAACGGGAGGCAGATTTAGCCTTACATTTGCCCCCACACGATGCAAACTCACCTGAGCCATCAATCTCCTATTACACTCCCCTGTAGTTTTGCTGGTACCAAGACACCAGCCAGAGCCAACCCCTGCAGTTCTGGAAGTCACGGCCTCTTGGCTACTGCAGCCCAGCCCAGAGGAGAGCGAGACAAATCACCTACATCTCCTTGAACCCGGAGCCTCTTGCTGGTCTGAGCCACCGCGGATGGTGTGGGTTTACCTGTTCCCCCGCTCCCTGCTCCCCCTGCACCGGCCCCTTCACCCCCCAGAAGGTCCCACACGGCAGCACATCATTGATTTTTACCCTTTTGATTCCTTCCCCGATTCACTGGAAATCCATTCCCAAACAGGGAAGGCAGGAGCCCCTGTGAGGGCAGCGCTGAGAAACAAGAGTGCTTCCCGGGGGGGTGCTCCCAGCTCCCGGAGAGCCAGCGAACATTCCCAGCACCGAGCGGCAAACCCTCCATCCCCTCTGGAGCGTGGCCGGAGCCCCCCTCCCCTTCCCCTGGGAGCTGCAGGGAAAGGCTGGGTGTGAAACGGGAGAATAATGTGTCTGTAGGGCAGACACCAGCTCTGGAGCACAGGCTTGGTAAAGTCTGAACAAACACAGAGTCCATTGCAGTGCTTTGGAAAGTCATCTGTAAAATTAAAAAAAAAAAAAAAAAAACAAACCACCCCACCTTATAAAGACACGGCAGTGAAAAATCCCAGCTTCTCTCCATTTCCTTTACATTTACTCACAAGCCAGACCCTATTCTCATGCTGGCATTAAGGACAGCGGTATCTAAAGTAAATTCTTTGATATTAAACTGACAGAACCTTCAAATTCAGCCCCCTGGCTCTCAGTCCCCAAGGAGAGGCCAGTCCCCAAACTGGGAGGCAGGTCCATAAGCTGGTGTCCTGCCACCCAGGCTGCTGCAGCCCACGACACCTGGGCAACGACAGAGTGCAATTAAACTGATACCAAGTAATTAAGAGGCGATCAAACACTTAACAGAAGAGGAAAGGACCCTGCCTCTGCAGCATGACAACATCACAGCCTATTGACTAGAGATTGCTTTTTTTTTTTGCTACTTTCTCTGCCTTTTTGTTTTCTTTATGAACTACCTACACATTTCCTGTGCTCTCGTGAACGTTTCCAAAATCGGTGCAGCCCCGCAGGCCCAGGAGAGAATTCATTTGAAAGAAAACAAGATGCTACAGCTTTCCAAAATTGCCACAAAGTGTTTTTTTTTTCCCAGGGGATGGTCTCCTGGGCAGACACAGACGGGCAAGCTCCTCGGACCTGTTACCCCACGTGTGTACACCCCTTCGGTCGTGTGGGGCAGCCATGGAGAGCTTTAAACCATCCCCGTTCGGGACCCAGCCCTCCCGCTGCAGGCTGGGGGACAGCCCTTTCACTGCCCTGTTCCCACAAATCCAGACAGAGAGGAACCGGCAGCCCCAGGGGAGGGCTGTCCCTACCTCAGCCAGGCTCCAGTTTCCTCTCAACCACCTCTAATATGCCCAAAAAGTGATGGGACACTTTCCTAGGAGCAGAGATGACGCCTGCTCTTCTGAAACATCCATCCATCCATCCATCCATCCCTCCATCCCTCCCTCCATCCCTCCATCCTTCCCAGGCTGAGATGCCCCGTGGGGCTTCTGCCCACCCTCCCCGTACCAGGGCAGGGGGAACAAGCAAGGAGCCACCCTCTGCAGGACATGAGCCCGTACCTTCAGGGACCACCGAGCTGGCTCTTCTCCTTTGTGACCAGATTCGTACCCGTGACTCCTGTGGAGTTCATTTTACCTAATAACAAAAAATAAAGAATTAGTCCTTTTTCTCTTGTAGAGCCAAACGCTCCAGAGAGCAGTTTCACACACACACCCCTCTCCCCATGTGGAAGCCCTGGGGTGGAGGGGATGGGGATGGCACTCATCTGGCAGCCACGGGGATGAGCTGCTGGCCAGCGGGCAACGGGGACAAGCTACTTGCCAGTAGGCAACGGGCATCTCCAAGGAGCAGGAACACCTCAGTGCCGTGTCTTGCTCTCCCAGGGGATGGCAGCCAACGCTCACCAGAGGCTGCTGCTGTTGGGCTGGGACCTGGTCCAGAGCCACCGCTGGCCATACGGCAACCGGAGCCCACACTTCATAGCCAGCATTGGACCTGGCAACTAAAACTGCCTTGAAATGTGCCGTCACCAGAAGCAAGAGTGCACTTACAGTCCCACTGACCGTGGCAGGATGACAGAACTCACACACAATTGTCTGTAATACAGGGGTCTTGATAAGAAAAAAATGTAAGCCCCCAGTATCCTTCGAAAGCCATGGAAACGGGGATACTCCTGGGCAGTGGTGTGGTGGATTTCATTTTGACACGGCTTAAATTTGAGTCAAAAGCCTGACTCGAATCCCTAGGTTACGGTCACGGGGGATTTTCAAGCAATCAAAGACTTCGGAAGGGAAGTCCTGTCTGTGAGCGGGTCTCACTGGGGTTGACACCACTGAAAACCTCAAGAGCTGGAAGAGTTGGAGCCGGGGGCTCAGCAGGAGCTCACATCAGCGGAGACGTGCTGCAGGACATGCTGAGGCCGAGAGCGGGGTGTCCTCCTCCCGAGGAGACTCACCCCCTCACCTCAGGACGCTGTCCCTCCGTGGTGGGAGAGAAGCCACCATCCCCACTACACACCAGGAAGAGCACGTACAAGGGGGACCAGCGTCACTGTGCCCACCCCACCGGGGAGCACAGGAGCCCGAAAGCAGGCAGGATGCCCCCCCCGGACATGTCACTCCCCGTCTGGCAGCAGCGGTGGGCGCTGAGGAAGCGGTGGCCAGCGGGAGGTTGCCCTTCCCCGCTCTCTGCAAGCCCCAGAGCCCCCAGCTCACCCTGTGGCCACCGCCGGGCGAGGGGCTGCGGCCACCAGCAGCCAAGGGCTTTGGCTGAAACCTCTAATGGCCACAACTTACCCGAAAGAGCCCACAACCCTCTCAAAACGAGCATTAAAGGAATACTTTTTACACTTCACAGGAACACAGTGGCAGAGTGTGCTTAATTTATTAAAATCACCATGTCTTTCCCAAAGGATACCGGTATGTAAAATATGCATACAAAATACAACATTTAAACAAATTATTTACATCCAGGGGCAGCTGCGATATCAAGCAATAACTTCAGCAATAGTTTTAAAAATAGCTTGCTGCAGTGTACACGAGGTTAGGTGTTTCACAACATGAAGGTTGAATTTTAGCATCGTACTGCTATACTAAGTTCTAAAATATTACAGTACTTCCAGATAAAATATTAATGCTTCTTTAAAAAACAGA
Source organism: Gallinago undulata (assembly GCA_026546715.1). Taxonomy (NCBI): domain Eukaryota; kingdom Metazoa; phylum Chordata; class Aves; order Charadriiformes; family Scolopacidae; genus Gallinago; species Gallinago undulata. The sequence goes on along the minus strand of JAOTQQ010000079.1, from coordinate 587,605 downwards.
AAACTCGGAAACCGGTTCGCAGACTGACAAAACACTACACATTTCTCTTTGGGAACTCAAAAACCACAGCAGATTCAGACACAAATGTAAGAGCTACATTCAAAATATATATACTCAGTCTATTTATGCCAAAAAATACATTCAGAGCCTTTGGTTACAACTTATTGCACGTTTCGTATATTCTGTAGAAATATAGTGTACCTCTTAATGCTTTATCCCCCCCCCATCCATCAGTTGTGCTGCCTGTTAAAACAGACTCGGGGGGGCAGCTCCAAGCGATGCCACGAGAGCCCCCCTGCCGCTAAACCTGTCCCTGGGGGGGGGACTCATCCCAAGGGGACCATCCCCAGCAGCGAGGAGACACCCAGCATCTCCCCTCCCATCAGCAGGGCCGGGCTGGGGACACCCCCGAGCCCACCAGCGGTGACAGGCTGGGGGGGGACCAGCAGAGCTGCTGCGGGGGGGTAGCCCTGCGTCTCAACAAGCTCACTGCTCCGTCCTGGATGCCCCCCCTCACCAAGCGGCGGAACGGTGGCTGAAATGCTGCAGGGCTCGTTACAGGGTTACGCGAGGGAAATGATCACGGGTAAGTGCAAATTACTATTAAAAAATAGGAAAAGTGCAAAAGAGCTCAGAGTTTGAATTTCTCAGGGGGAGCAGCCCAGGGAAAACAAAGAGGGGCTGGAGAAAAAGTCAATTAACTTTCCCTTTCGGTTCATATTCCACGCATCAAGCTTTAGGTTGTTACTAGAAGTGAATTTAAAATAAAATAAAATAAAAAATCATTAACTCCCCCCACCTAGACGCACGGGTGAGCAGAGGCTAAAGGTGGTGCCTGGTCTCCGACACCCTTGAGCTGGAACATTTCTAAGCGGTTAAGAAGCTGTGCTTTAAGGGAAGATTAGCGGGAACATGGGGAACCTCTCCAGAAACCTCAGCCTCCCCAAAACCGCACCGAAGCGCCCGGGTTTAACCTCTGTTCTTCAAGGTGAGCAGGGCAAATCCACACCGAGGGTGGGTTGGTTGGGTGGGTTGGTTGGGTGGTTGGGTTTCTTTCAAAGGAGCGCAGAATTCACCCGGGTGGTACGGCCAGCACAGCAACACCCACCCCCAGGATCAGCCCCGCTGCTGCCACGGACATCCAAGAACCTCCCAAAAACCCCCAAACTAACACCAAAACAGTGCAAAGAATACCGAGCTACGTGAAAAGCAACCTGAGCATGAGGTCTGAAGCCCCGAGACACGTGTGGGAGATTTAAAGCGTTCCCGGAGCCGTGAGCTGGGGTGCAGCCGAGCGGGAGCAGCGTCCTGCTGCCCAGAGCATCACCACCTCCCAGCTGCCACCAGAAAGGTCTTCTCCAGGGCTGCTCAACGATTCTCAGAGACTCCAGGAGGGAAAGCAGATAAACACAGCCCCAGCACCCACCGCCACGGGAGGCTGACCGAAAGCACAGGGAAAAGCGAGGGGCGTTTGCGACTAAAAAGAAGTCACTGATGGTGGATGCACTGGTGTCCGAGGCAAGATTAAACTGGAAAAAGCAGGGGGAGCAGGCTGCACCCCATGGCAGAGCCCAGAGGAGTGGCAGAGGCCACCCTGAGAGCTGCAGGAGCCCCATCATGGTGGGGGCCACGTTCATTCCTGCAGACCCTGGGCACAGCACAGCCCTGGAGCAGGGAGAGCTCCAGAAGCACCCACCAGCATCACCAGACCCCATGGCCCCATCACAGCCCGGCCAACATCTCCCAGCTCTGACCTGAGAGCGGGCCACCAAAGCACCTCACACCCAAAAAGCACATTTTTTTAATTTCACAGCACAACTTGGGGGTGGCACGGCTCCTGACCGAGGGGAGCTTCTGCACAGACACCAAACTGCTCCACCACAGTCCAGTTCACTGGGCAAGAAGCCCCAGGAAGAGCCATCAGACAGCCTTCAAGGACATAGATACTTTCAAAGGGTAATACAGACAAAAACGCATAGGGCTGAATTTAAAATTGAAGAGAAATTCCTAGAGAACATCTGGATCGCTCTGCCCATGAAGAATGAATGCCTCCAGGGGAAAAAAAAAATAGTTTCAAAAGTGGCGTAAGAGAAGCTGACGGGGGTCCCTTGCATTTTGGTCAAGTTTTTGCAGCCTCCTTTCCAAACTGCAGCAGTTTCTGGCTGAAAACCATCTCCCTCAGTTATTCTGGTGCTGTCTGCAGGGCACGGTGATGCTGGGATGGCACGGCTGCCTCCCGGACACCCGGGGATGGGCTGGAGCCAGCTGGGAGCTTTGAGACCTTCTCCTTAATTGTCCCAAAGCACTGGGTTTGACGCGTGTTTTAGCACACTGCTCTGGCTGTTCACAAACATTTGGTTATTTTTTCACGGCAAAGAGCTGAGGGGGTCTGGAAGTGCCGGCAGCTCCAGAAGGATGGACCATTCCCTTTCAGGCACCTTCCCAATTCCCTAAGCAATGCTGAGAAGTTCCTCTCACCTGTGCAGTTTAAATACTTTGGAAGAAACAGCCCTAAATCAGCATATTCTTTAAAACTGCTTTTGCTCCACTACCTTTGGTTTCAGACACCTTATTCCACAAATTCAGTAAGAGCTGATTTCAATGGATGAAATATTTCCTTTTCCCACTTAAAAAAAAATTCTTTGTTCATTCCTTTTGAACATAAGGATTACTTTTTTTTCAAGTTACGTTCTACAAGAACGAATGCTGGACCTTGTGTCTGCAAAGCTTTTGGTGCTCAGGCTGGCACCACAGCTTGGATCACACACTCACAACAATTACCCCCCCTTCCCTCCCCCCGGCAGCTTGGGCAGAAGGCAGCTGGCGAGCTCCCTGGTGTGGCTTATGCAGCCACAGCACAGAACAATTACATCTGTAAGACGACTTTGATTAGATCTCGGAAAGCCTGCTGGGAAAAGCCCAGTAGACATCCAGCAGAAACATCCTCCACCGTTCCACTAACGGGCCACGCAGAGACTTGTGCTACCAACACAAGCGGGGGTGGCTAAAAGGTAGACAAACAGTTAAATTGCACTAGAGCCTATTAACGGGGCAATTAACACCCAGGAAGAGGGCTACAAAGATGATGGGGGGCCTGGAGCATCTTGGTGATGAGGAAAGGCTGAGGAACTTGGGTCTTTTTAGTCTTGAGAAGACTCAGGGGGGATCTGATCAGTGCTTACAAATACTTAAAGGGAAGGTGTCAGGAGGATGGTGCTGGTCTTTTCTCAGTGGTGCCCAGTGACAGGACAAGGGGAAATGGGCACAAACTTGAGTTTAAGAAGTTCCACCTAAACCTGAGGAGGAACTTCTTTGCTGTGAGGGTGGCAGAGCCCTGGCAGAGGCTGCCCAGAGAGGTGGTGGAGTCTCCTTCTCTGGAGACATTCAAACCCCCCTGGACACGTTCCTGTGGGACCTGCTCTGGGTGGACCTGCTCTGGCAGGGGGTTGGGCTTGATGATCTCCAGAGGTCCCTTCCCACCCCATATCATTGAGTGATTCTATGAACTAAGGAGGAGGTGCCAATAGGGAACTCCAGAAGACAGGCACGACCCTATGCAGAGTTTTCCAGTTTATTCACTCTTCCCTGACCATCGAGAGCATGGGCACATGGCACCACTGGGTCCTTCAACTTGCGTTCAACCAAGTGGGAGAATTCTTCTCTCTGGAGGGTTGCACGTGTAGCAAGAAGATTGGAAGGAATCACGTTAGCATGGAGAGGATGGGGTGTTTGGGCTCGTGTTAATTGTAGTACTAATGGCCTTGTTGCAATTAGCTGAGTGATGAGGAGAAACAAGTTCTCAACCTGCCTCTCTGGAATGTGGGCCCTTCTTTGCTTCTGGGTCAGCCAAGGTCCCCCCGATGGTACCTACACCTGCAGACACACTAGTGGGGACACACAGATGGTGGCAGACTGGGTTTCTGCAAGTGGTGCCCAGGTTTTTTACAGCATTTTAATGCTGGATTCTGCCAGCACAACAGCACCAGCGGTTTCAGGGGTTAAAGCAGATCGAACGAGGGAAGGAAAGCAACATTCACAGTTTCCCACATAAGCCTTCTGCTAAATTCAATTTACTTTTTTCTTTGGTGACGCTGCCACTTAATGACAAACATTTTTGTTCCTTTATTCATACGTTTCCCCCTGCCAGGTGGTGAGTATTTGGGAATACAGGAGTGCTTATACCTACCCCCCCCTCAGAGCTCTCTGCCTCCCCGCTAGCTGCCTCCCTGCCTCAGCTGCTGAAATTTTTTCTGTGTTCTCGTGCTCCTCCCAACATAAACCTCCCCAGATTGCTGGCTTCCAAATTTCTGTTGAGGTTCTGGTCCCAATTGGAGCCAAGTGAGAGAGAGCTTACGTGGCTGCATCCAGCCAGAGTGAACGTTGCTGCTGGATCGTGCCACCACCCCGCAGAGGGCTGGAACGGACGGGAAACGGGGCAGAACTGGAATTGTACCACTTGGAATTCTAACCCCCGCGAGCGTTTCTCAGCAAAAGCAGAAATTTCTGAAAAGTTCTATAAGCGAAACGCAGCCTTGAAACACTGCTCCATCCTTTCACCCTTCCCTCTCCATCCCCTCGAACACTGCTGTTGCTCCTGCAATTTGCAGGAGATCGCATTCTCCAAGAAGACATCCTGCTGGTGATCCTTGACAAGCCCGAGTCTTGCCTTAAAACGACTTTTAAGGCATATATTTGCAAAGAGATAATAGGATGGTGTCATGGTCTGCTGCAAGACTCGTGTAGTATTGATCTCACGTCCTTTTGCTCTGATTCAATTTTCGAAGTAACTCATTATTAATGAGTGTGTAGTCAGACCAAGCACTGTATTTCTGGTGAAGAACCTTTTATAAGCCTTGGAATTTAAAGGGAGGACGTGGCGATAATTTGTTTTTCCTCCGTTCAGCAAAGGAATCTCGATGGGGAAGTCTAACTACATCACCCAAATGTGGTTCTGGTTTTGGCAAAACCGTGGAGCTGAACAAAAAGTTCCTCTGTGTTACCAGGTTCCTGTCTGTGCAGGGTTGTTCCTTTGAAATGAAAAATGAAAGAATAATAAGAAAGTAGTCTAAGAGTAATTTATGAAGAAAAGGGTGATGGTCACAATAGAAAAAGATACAATTTTGAAAGATTAAATGCCTTTTTTCCTCCCCTCTTCTCTCAGGGGTACATTTGAATCACAAAATGAGATTATCAGGTGGTTGCATCAGATAGTGCTTGTGAGTGATCTCTGTTACTGCTGCAGAAATATTGAGAGAGAGCTGGTCTTTAATCAGCCCTGATACAAGGAGTTCTGAGTTAAACCGCTGGTGGCTTTTGTAGACAAATAACTGGATGTTTGAAGTGAGGATGCTTTCTGAGGGAATGCTTTTAAGATTAGTGGGTGTCTGCGTGGAGGTCTCTCATGGTGGCATTGTCCTCGCTCAAGGAGTAGCAAACGCTTTCACAGGAAGGACTTTGTCCTGCTGTGACACAGGAGATAAACTGGAGAATGCGCATCGTGCAACACTTAAATGTTCACGAGAAGGAGATCCCCCACACTGGTGATCTGATACGTGTCCTCCCTTTCTCAGTGTGTGACCCACTGTCCGGACAGCAGAGAAATCACGATGGTTGTCCCCGATAGTGAGCTCAGTGACAGAGACTCTATGTGCCACCGATAGAACAGGGCTGAAAGTTGCCCATACAATATCCGATGAAAATCTGATCACATGTAATCTTGTTTTGATAAGTATGAGATATCTTATATGATTGCATTATTTGAAATCTAACTATTAAGGTGATGAATTTGAACTAACATTTTTTTTCCCCCCTCTCTATGTTTTCAGGAGATACAGTTAGAACACGCAAAACAAGCTTTTGTGCAGAGAGACAATGCTCAGGCTGGAAGAGTCACAGCCATGGACTTCAGGGACATTATGGTCACTATCCGGCCACACATGCTGACACCGTTTGTAGAAGAATGTCTCGTAGCTGTGAGTAGTCCTGGGATCCCAACTGGGAAAGAGTCGGGACGCAGTCCAGCTTATGGATGGGTGGTTTTAAATTTAGCATTTATAATCTACACATATGAAAATTAACCCTTATTGCAGAATTTGTGTCCACAATGTTCTTGGCCTTGTTAGACAAAAGACAAAGCAGGCAGGTGGACCTTAGCAATGGCCTACGCAGGTAGCGTTTGCCTGAGGATTTCCAGTCATTGCATCGTAGTGTAGACTGTGTCAAATATGTCAAAATGCCCTTGCATCCCCCTTAGGAAATCATCCCCAAGGGACTGGCTTTGTAAATAAGGATTTGGCCTTGCACAAAGCCAAGTGCAAGGTCCTGCACGTGGGTCTGGGCAATCCCAAGCACAAATACAGGCTGGGTGGAGAATGGATTGAGAGCAGCCCTGAGGAGAAGGACTTGGGGGTGCTGGTGGATGAGAAGCTCCACATGAGCCAGCAACGTGTGCTGGTGGCCCAGAAAGCCCTCCCCATCCTGGGCTGCATCACCAGCAGCGTGGCCAGCAGAGCCATGGGGGGATTCTGCCCGTCTGGGGAGAGCCCACCTGGAGTCCTGCCTCCAGCTCTGGGGCCACCAACAGCAGAAGGACATGGAGCTGGTGGAGC
>JAOTQQ010000079.1:545086-574078 GCA_026546715.1 Gallinago undulata | reverse complement strand
ACAGCTTCTCGGGGCAACCTGGGCCAGGCTCTCACCACCCTCACACCAAAGAACTTCTTCCCCACATCTCAGCTCCAGCTCCCCTCTTGCAGGGTCAAACCCCTCCCCCTCCTCCTAGGGCTCCCCTCCCTCATCAAGAGTCCCTCCTCATCTCTCTTATAGACCCCTTTTAGGTACTGGAAGGCTGCTATAAAGTTCTGCTATAAGTTATGGAAGCTCACCACCACTCCAGCCCACTTGGGCTCCAGATAGTGCTGTGATTGCCACTAACACCATCTCAGCCAGATGGCCCCACCAGCAGATCCTCAAGGAGGATGTTCAGCAGTGTGTGGCTGGTGGCAGCACAGCTGGAGGTGAAGATACTCTATGGACCATCACCACACCTGCCCCCAGGAATCTCCTCAGACACCTCACCCTCCCCACAGGGCACTCTCCGGTTCTATCCCCACTCCTCTGTTATTAAACCCACACAGACTTCTCATAGCACATCTCCAGCTAGTCCCACCCCAGCTCCCACAGCATCAATCCAAGGCAGCAAACACTTGAAGAACATCTTGCAATTGTAGTCTCAAAAACACATAGATTACGCGGGTTTAACCTGTTCACCGTGGCAAAACACCATTTGTCTGCAGTTGGCTGATCCCCCAACTCCCCACCACAGAAGACCAAGAGATAGGACCCGCACAGCCACCACCCCGATGACCAGCAACTGATGTTTCACTCAGTGCATCTTAAGAAGCTACAGGAATACATTATTAGGGTATTTACTTGCACATGCACACACACATAAATCCCTTAATGCCCCCAAAATTGTAAATAAGCTAAAAAAAAAGAAAAAGAAACAAAACAATCAACCACCACCTCCTCCTCCTAAAAACAAAACAGAAAGTCGACCCAAAAACCCCCTCAAGACTGGAACCCCAAGTACCAAACAGGGGACCTCAAGACCACAGAAGGTTTAAGAATCCCGGACTCCACACCACACAAAGTCACCCCTTCAAACCAAAAGCCTCTCCCCATCCTTTGGCAAAGGCTAAGCAATGCGTACAGTGTAATCTGAATTTCTGGGAGCGTCAGAAGCAGCAGCCTGATGGCTCCAGCACCCCCAGTTAGCATCACAACAGAGGTGCTGCTTCTCCACAGGACCCTGCCGAGCCCTGCGCTCCTTCCTTCAGAAGCCCCGGGAGCAAAGTCACCTCTGCAAAGCTAACTTGCTCCTTTTTCATCTCTTCCTTACTTTTTAGAAAAGAAAACAAACAGAATGTTAACATCAGAAGGGCTCGTGTCTATTCACAGAACACAATTCAAGCCACGCTCAAAACACAGTTACTCCATCTTGCCCACGGGCTTTTCCTTTCATAGCCTCCAGCAGGACACGCGGGGGTCATCCAGCGGATCTCTAGGAGGATTTTCCGGCAGGATCCCTCCCTGGAACTGTTGGCCGACATGCCGGGGTGTCCTCGGCTGTGCCCAGCTGTGTTTGCCCCCGGCAGAGGCTTCCCCTGCGGCAGGTACGGAGTGCATCCTCTGCCACAGGAACCTGGGACACCACACGGCACTGCCGGGCACAGCATGGCCAGTGCATTGCCCAATGTGTCACCCAACGCATCGCCCAACCCATCGCCCAATGCATTGACCAATGCACCACCCAACCCATCGCCCAAATCAACGTCCTCACCCACAGAGCTAAACCGATGCATTATCTATCAGCAGTTGCTGCTAAAGACAGACACGCACAAGGAACTTACTATAAAACATCAGTTCTTTCCACCAACCGCTGAATAACAACATAGAATCATAGAATTGTCTGGGTTGGAAGGGACCTTTAGGATCATCGAGTCCAACCATCAACTCAACACTGCCCAAACCACCACTGATCCATGTCCCTCAGCACCACGCCTGCCTGGCTTTTGAATATCTCCAGGGATAGGGACTCCACCACTGCCCAACATAATATGAAATGAACAAAATAGAAAATTTTTCTATTTTTAGGCCAGTGCAAACAGTATCAGAAGGAAAACATTCAGGAAGCTTTGGACAGCCACAAGGAAGCCCATGGGAACAGAGAGGCTCCGAGGGTTGTCTTCACAGACTGGCACATGGACTGAGCACCTGGAGCAGCAGCATCTGCAGTGACAATAGTCCTGTTGGAGTCCTGCTGAGATGTGGTCCTGGCAGGATGTCCTTCTCCCATCTTCTTGCCGTATGTCCGCATCCTCTTTGCTGGAGTCATTCCATGTCATCATCCATGTCCACCAGGTCACTGCAGCCCCTTCTCCCAGCTTATGGTCACTGCTGTCCTGCCTCCCCCTCCCAGCTCTTCCAGCTCCTTCTTCCTCTTCCCTCTTCTTCACAGCTCACTCCATTCCCAAGCACCACTCTCTCCAGGAGCAACTTCTCAAAAATCTCCAGGTTTGTTCTCTTTTTCTCTACTTTCAAGCCTGTGTCCTTGCAGTCTGGGTGTTCCGGGTGGTGAACCTACACGGGCAAAGAAGAGTAACAGTTACTGGGGGATTTCTTCTTATCTTAAAATTCTATACATACCTAGGTATATACATAAACCATTCCAGGAGCTCCTGAAAGGGCGAAGTGGCTCTAGAGATACTTTGAAAAGCCAGGTTCGCTAAGGGCACAATAAGTTAATTACTCCACTTGGCTTTGCTCAGCTGTCCCTGAGCCATTGGTACACTCAACGCCCGGCGTCTGGGGACACTGCCCTGAGCCCAGACCAGCCACGAGTGGAGACACCGGGCGATGACAAGGAGCACGAAGCACCGAGGCGTGGAGCCAGGCTGGGGCAGAAATGGGCATTTCCACACTTTTCACGGCAGGACGTGCTCCCGGCTCAGACGATGAAACTGAAATTATGCAGGGTTTCTAATATTAAAGCCGCATTGCCGCACTGGCTATGGCTGCACCACCTTGCCAGGCACTCTGCAAATCTAGGTCTGGTTCACAGGTTTTCCAAGAGAATTGAGACAGTGTGGCTCAGGCTTCTGGGACGTGACAGTTTCTAACCTGCAGTGCACTGTCTGCACGTTGTAAACCGCTGAAATGGGGTTTATCGCAGGTTTTTAAGGGGCTCATAAAAAATGCTTATTACATCTTTAAAAAAACCAACAAAACCATTTTTATCAGCAAAAAAAGGTCTTGAATTTTAACAGAAACCTTGGCCGAGGCGGGAGGAGGGAGCAGAGACTCATGGCTGTTCTGGGGATGCACAGAGACGCCAGAGCGAAGCAGATGCAAAATTCCCACACTCTCTCACAGGCACTCCAGAGGTGACACCCAGCAGGAGCACAAGCAGACACCAGCGTTACGGCTGAAGCAGAGACAGTTGTTCACAATTAAATCACGTTCAGTGATGCTTACGGGTCTCCTCCCAGATGCTGCAAAGTGCAGAAGGTGAGTCAGTGGTGAGACTGGAAGCTGAGGTGTCCGGGCCAGTTTGCAGGGGGTCTCCAACAAGTTCCTGGGGAATGATGAGATCCTAACTGTCTGGAGAAGCTTCTTGGAAGGACTCAGCTGGATACCTCCTTTGTCACCCTTGAGTCTACTGCCTGTGCCAAAGTGCGGATCACGGCTGGTGGCAACTTCTCAAACCCTTCCCAGGTCTTCACAGAGCACACGGGAGACTTGAGAAGCACCAGTGCTGAGGTTCCTGTGTTAGAGTTGGTTGAAGGCCACCTTCCATCCCGACCCTTGCAGCAGGGTGTCCCGCAGCCAGCACCGCAGCCGTGCCAGGTCCTGGGCTCACGACCACCACCACCACCATCACCCCCAGGCTTTCCACGGCACGAACCACCCTCGGGAGGAGCGACACACAGCACGGGGGCAAAACACACGGCAGGCACGGGACAAACAACAATTAAAGGCTACATCACCAAAATAAGCGCAGTAATGTTTTCAGCAGTTGTGTAATGTGAGACTCTTTGGGAAATAGGAAAATCCCTCCTGAGTACCTAAAGCCATCAAATCAACACCATTAATCAGAACATTTTGCAATCTCATTTCAATGCACTTTTCAGTGACTGACTTACTAGTCAAGAATAGAAGCTGAAGACATGTTGCCATGCGTGAAGCAAAAATAGCACATCTGGCAATATTTAGCCATTTCACCACATGGAATAGTTATACTTCCAAGTTGTGTAAACAAAAGAGAACTTTTAGGCATCAAAAAAAAAAAAAAGGAAGGGCTTTTTTTCCCCTCCACTGGAAAAGACACTCTCTCACACCACATTTGCCTTGCCTTTGACATATAACAGGCACTGTAAGACTTCCAAAATCCCCAAACTACACATTTAAGTTCCTAAGCTACTTGGGGGAAAAAAATTACATATTCTTTCCAATGTAGTAAGAAAATATTTTGCATCCAGTGGGGGGCTCTAGTCAGGCATACAGAACACTTTTAAGCGATTTCAAAAATACACAATCTGGACTGGAGTCTAAAATTCAAGTTTCTCCAGCTTCTAGCACGACTACAGACCTCATCACCCTTCTCAGGACACTGAGAAATCAGCCGGGGAAGGTCTGATTAAGGACCCAGAAGTTCAAGCCATCCCATCAGGGACACGGCTAGGAGATAAAGGGACACTTTATCTGAGCTACCGTTTCCCCCTCCCCTGCCCCTCTCCGCCGTCTCTCCGCAGGGCCGTATCCTCACCAGTCCCTCCTGAGAACACGTGTCGGGGACAGCCAAGATGGAGAAAAAAATGTGAAACATTAGCAGAACACGACATCCCCACAGCAGCTATCACCAGCTGGAGCTCTGCCTGCAGGGATGTTTTTGAGGAGAACCTCAGGAGATCGCTCCAGCCGGGGGTTATCCCAGGAACCTTGGCACAGCTCCGGCACGGAGGGGAAACGGGTTTGGTGCATCCCCTGCAGGAGATCATCCTCTGAGCAGCTCCCTTAGTCTTGGCCACTGAACTCCAGCAGTGGCTTTCAGAAACCATCAGTTAAGAGGAAATAAAGTGGCCATGCAGAAGAGAGAAACAAACACATAAAAATATTTCCCTTCCTTTTCTTGCTCCATTCATCCAAGGATGCACCTCATAAACCTTTTGGTGCAGTGGTGTCTGACTTCCTTACTGCCAACATACCCGTGCACACCATCACACCACTCTCCTGAAAGGGCTTCAATGTCCTTGGGCTTTTTCAAACAGGTAAATGAAGAGTAATTCTTTGTTCATGCAAAACCTACAGGTGATATTTTAAAAACCGCAACAAAATACAAGAATCTTGCCCAACAATTAGTCCAGCCGGTACCATCCATTTCTCTTGGCAATAAAAATAGACTCAAGGGACTTCTGTCTTAAGAATTCCATCGTTCCCTTTCTTTCATCCCAGTGTGTGCCACCACAGGTGACATGAGGGCCATCTGTGCCTTTGTACGCTTTGGGCAGTAGGAATAAAGAAGAAATTGCTGGAAATTACTTATTATATAGTTTGTTAATCCCACTATTAGCTTAATCTTGTTCCCTAAAGCCTCCTTTCTGCTCTGACTCATTTCCCATTATGCAAATACAGAACAGAAATCGTACGCTTTTAATCTCAAGCTGTGGAGATGCTGCTGTGCAGAGCAGGGAGGAGACCTGTCGCTGCGTGAGGCTTCTGCTGGAGCCACAGAGGTACCTTTGCAGGAAAAACCCTAAAACCTTCAGAATTACATATTTTCCAGAGGATTTGCTGCTGTGCTGAAGCTTCCCACCAGCATGGCTGTACGCACCAAACACACCCCCATGGTTTTCCTCGGAGAGCCTGAGGTTTTCTTGAGCCAGCCCCTGGAAGCAGCCTGCTCAGAAAGCCCAGAATCCCACAACAAACCTGCAAGCCCACCTGCACCCATCCAGCCTCAGGTGGTGGAGTCTCCTTCTCTGGAGACATCCAAACCCTCCTGGAAATGTTCCTGTGGGACCTGCTCTTGGTGACCCTGCTCTGGCAGGGGGTTGGAGCAGATGATCTCCAGAGGTCCTTACCAGCCCCAGCCAGTCTGGAATTCTGGAATTCTCCTCCTCCTGAGATTCCCCCTGCCTACAGGTGAGTTTCTCCCAGCCACACGCTCTGCTCTCACACCAGAATCTGCATCATGGAGACCAAGAGAGGGAGAACTTCCATATCAAGACGTCCGTACCAAGCATCAACCTCCATGTATTAATACTCTTCAACAGACAGGGTGGGCTGCCTGAAATACCTACGTTGACACAGCAGGTATGTTTTAACAACCAGAGAGCCTGTGTGCCGAGTTCGGCACTAACGAGCAGACCCAGTGGCTCAGTCACCTACCTCAGCTGGCAAGGGACAACCGACCAACCCCAGACAATGGTACACGGGGACGTGCCGGAGGAAGAGGTGGCATCACATGGGGACCTCTGGGCCAAGCAACCATCACCCCAGCATGGTGTTTACAAGCCCCAGCTGCGTGAATCCCAGCCCAGCCCATGCTCAGCTGTGAGAACAGAAACTTTTACAGAGCCCACAAGATAATGGACTAATTACCAAACGAGACCTGCCTCCGTGTCTCCTCAGCCCAGCTGATGGTTCCAGTGCTGGTCACTTGTTACAGTGCCTCCACTTTCAATTTCTTCCCCTGAGTCAGAGAGGAGCCCAAGACCCAGATTTGGATTTCTGGGTGTCGTGCAAGAGCAGAAGCGAAAGAAGAAAAAAATTGCAAGCTGAGTAAGGAGTTGCCGAAAAATCTTGCTTTGGAAACAGATTCCCTAATCAGGGGATCCCACCCACCCACCCGCGCAGCCGGGCAAGCCCCTGAGAGGTGGCTGTCCCGTGGCAGACCCGGCACGGCAGGGCACAGGGTGAGGGGCACGGTGTCCCCACGCTCCGCGATGCCCCTCGTGAAGGTTACTATTGGTACTGGGGCCCAAATGAAGCTTTCCTACAACAGGAATTACGTGGAAAAGGGCTGTCAGAAAAGACCAGCAAGCAAATAGCACTGGCAGTGTTGAATTTTCAACTGACATGAATTCCCCCAAATGTTTAGAGCAAAGGGCTCAGGCTAAAAATTCAGTAATTAATTTTCTCTGGTACGGAAATATGAAACCAGGGGTTTTGCAACCACCAGTTCAAGTGCTATGATGACAGATGTGCCTCCACTATAAATAGCAGCTTTCTCCCAAGATTCCAGCATCCCAACTTGAAAAAAAGCATGGCATTTAATTTCTACATTCCTAGAGCAGGACCACTATTAGTATCTCCCTTCTGTTGTCACCTGAAAGAAAAATACTGAAATATTCCCTGTTCCTGCCCCATGCAGCAGGTGAGACGAGGTCCAGGGTACAGAGCCCCCAAGTTCTGCCTGGGCTGGTGGGAACAGACCTTCTTCTGGCAGCGCCCCGCATCTGCCCGTCCCCACCAGGAGATGACGGTCCCCAAGGCAACCAGAGCCACCCCTCGTGGTCTGCCCTCCAGTATCTTAGACAATATCCCACGGGCTCCCAGCAACAGCCTTCTAAATTCTGTTAAGTACTATATGATAGCAGCTTAAGTGCAGGTTATAATTGTAAATTATGGATTAATTTCCATCTTCCTTACCTGTAACATCTCTCACTGGTATAAGCAGATAAAAAGGTATCATCTGATAAAGGAGTACATTTTACAGATTTTTCAAAATACACAAATTAAACACAAATCTTGGAAAGAAGAGTCAAATAATTAAAACTTAAAATAGTGTAAAGATTTATTTTTTAAAGAAGCACTGAATAAACCTAATTATCCAACTTTGAGTCTGGCAGACTCGCGTAGTGCACCAGCTCTGCAATACACAGAGCTCCTGGAAGTGCAGATCATTTTCCTCCCTCTAAGGGGGACCGGGAGTCTTATACCTCCTCCTCCTCCCTCTGGGCAGGGATGAAGGACACCCATCTGACACCAAACAAAAGCTGCTAAAATGAGCTGTAGAACCTCAAAGTTCAGGATGACTGAAGTGGCCTCCACCAAAGATACACCCCCCCCAGCAATGACCTGGTGTCCTTCACCTCCCTGCCCCCAGGAGCAGACTCTAGGTGCCGTATGACCCACACCAACAGAGAGGACACATCTGCCTTCCCAACTGCAGGAGGGCCTGCAAACTTCTTGATGCTGGTGCCAAGCATCCCTCACCAGCCCTTGAAATCCCCGTTAGCTGGGTCTCACGGCCACGTCCCCTGCGTGGTGTTCCTGTACCCCCAGCTGCCTCCCCAGCAGCACTTACCCACGGGCAGGCGGAGGGTGATGTTGTTGCAGAAGTCGGTGTAGCAGCACTCAGTCTTTGTGATGTTCTTGGAGCTGTGGCAGAAGACCTGGGCGTTGAGCTCCAGGAGGGAGACGCAGGACTTGACCACCTCCTCCCGCCCGTTGGTCAGCATGACGGAGGCCCAGCAGGCACCCTCCGTCTGGCAGGTGAAGTTGGTGTGCTCGCACAGGTGGCACACGCACTTCAGACCTGAAAAAGAGGGTTCCAGCTTTCGTGAGAAGGCCCCAGGAAGACAAAACCCCTCATGACAAGTGAGCCAGCTCATCTTGCTGGTTGGGCAAGACTTATAGGTTCTCCAAGAGCAGCCAGTGGAGCTCCAGCATGGGGCCAGGGCCGGTGAACAGGCTCCTGAAGGACATCAACCCCAACAGTGTGGGTCCCCAATACCCACGTGTGATAAGTTTTCCAATAGTCCTCAGTCACAGGAAAAAGTACGGCACCTATCTCACCTGGGGGAGAAGACTGAGCACCCCAAGAAGTTCCTGCTGGAGCTGCATTTTGCCTAGACGGGGAGACAGACATTACTTTTGGCGCAAGAGTCTGATGACTTCTGAGCTCCACGTGTTTTTTAACCACACCTTCATGTTTTACCAGATCAAACAGAAACACATTTAATAACATTTAATTATTATGTTTTTCAGGATTTATTGTGTTTTCCAGGCTTTATTGACTCTTCCTTGGAAGAGGAGGAGGAAACCAAAGCCACACCATCTCAGTGAAACACCAGATGCCAACAATTTTTTTGCCTCCCCTGTTTTCTTCACCTGTGTCACAACAAACTATTATTTTTGCTCGCATCATGCCAGGTCTGGGAGCGATATCTAGCAGTGAGACAGTAACCGAGGCATCTTAACCTTGGGCTGACAGCAATTTCTACAGGAAGCCTTTCCTTAAGTGCACTTTATATGATTATTTTGTTTCTGTAAAAAATAAAACCCAACACCTCATTTTGAAGTGCAGAGACATGATCTCTTCAACTTTTGACTTGAACAGTTCTTATCCCAGCACAGGGTCCCCCAAAATTCCTTCTGTGCACCTTCCTGGGTCAGTTACAACGCTGCAGGACTGAACACTGTTCTACTTATAGGAGCCAAGGTATTTAAAAAAAAAAAAAAAGTTATTTTATCCATAAAACCATTCTGTTTCTTTGGGAAACAGGCAGGAGGAGGCTGTTTCTGTTACTTAACAGCAATTCACATCTAGAAAGTAGAATCATGAGATGGCTGGGATGGCCACCAGGAACAGAAGAGCTTTCTTCCTACTGCTAGTGAGTCCCTGAAAAGCCAGTGCACTCCACGTTTCTCTTTCTGATGCCTTTCCCTGACCAGCCCACGACCTGAACTGGCCTGTGCCATCAGAAGGCTTGTCTACATGAGAGCATCATGACTCTTGGTGTGATTCATCGCATCCTGTGTCCACGGCTGTGGAAGAAGTGGTGTGACAATGTGGTGTGTGGTGACAATGGCTGAGGAAAAATCATAGAATGGTTTGGGTGGGAAGGGACCCCGAAGCCCCCCCAGTGCCACCCCCTGCCCTGGGCAGGGACACCTCCCACCACACCAGCTGGCTCCAAGCCCCCTCCAACCTGCCCTTGAACCCCTCCAGGGATGGGGCAGCCACAGCTTCTCGGGGCAACCTGGGCCAGGCTCTCACCACCCTCACAGCACAGAACTCCTTCCTGAGGTGTGGTGATGATGGTGAGGAGGACGCATGAGGAGGAAGTGTTCCCCACGTGGTGGGACCAGCGGGGACTCTGCTCCCGAGGCCCCGGCGCAGCCCCGGCAGACGTCAGCGCGAATCCCATCTCTGCGTCTCCGACGCTATTTGCTTTCTTGACAACAACCTTCATCTGGTGCTGCCCTCCCCAAATAACAGCTTGTCGTGTTTATCCCCGGCTCAGGCCCGCAGCAAACCTCCTTGGCACCATATGTCCCTGTTTATCCCGGATGCGGGACGCGCGGGGAGCCGAGCCCCTGGCCGTCGGCTGCGGGGAGCGAGCACCATCCCTCCCCCAGCGACAGAACCGACACATCCCTCCCTCAGAGACACTACCGTGGCCCTAGAACAGATGCCAGGAGCAAGACTCATCAGACCCAGGTAAATAAGACATCCGGCAGGGGAAAAATAGACACATCATCACCAACGCTGCAAAATAAGAGCATTACTCGGGGAAATGAATACCAGGCTGTCGCAAGTGTCTTCAGTGCTTCAGACACCTCGTTACGCTGTTTTTTCTCCCCCTTCTCCTGGCCTAAAAATAAAATGGGCAATGGTCTCTACGACATCATCCACAGCAGGTAACTGACAGTTCCCTCCATGTTCTGGGATTTTGCAGAGAGAGAGGAGCTTTGATCACAACTGTCACTGCAAGTCCTGGGCACGGGGAGCGCAAGGCGAGAGAAGGACAGTCAAGGGCCCCGTGACCCCGCTTGGACCGAGCCAAACAGCCACTTCCAGAAGGAAAGGGGCCACCTCCAGCCCACCCATGACCAGCGTTGGCTACAGGTCCTGCTGGTGAACGGCCGGTGCCCGTGGCAGGGACAGCAAGGGGTGCTTGAAGATGGGTATTTTCTCCTGGTGTATTCAGAGAGTGCTTTACTCTGCTGGCTGTCCTTCTTTCTACATCACCGACAGAAAGATTCTAACCCCATTTTTCCCTTTTAGGTCCCAGTGTTTTGCTCAAAACCGACTTGTCCAATCTACCGCCCACAACCCAAAGGTCACAGACAGATGGAAACCAGCCCTGCTCCCCACAGAGCTGTTTCTGCAAAGAGCCATTACACAAAGAAGAAGAAAAAGAAATAAAATTTTGGTCAAAATCCTCAATACAACATAATCACGTTATTATTGCTCCTGAAAGTGAACTCATTCAGCCACCTGAGGAGAAGGTGGGAGGAGGAGGGGCAGGAGCATGTTGAACTCAGTAATTCCAGAGAATGTTCGTGCCACTCAGAGACTAGAAAGTCCTGGACACTAAGGTGGCCCGACAAACGTTCCCTCTTCTCCCTGGGAAATAATGAGCTCACAGAAGTCACATGAGACCAGCACGTGAGCTTCTGATGGGAACACTGCGTTCAGTTGGAAGAGGCAGAGGAGCATGCAAAGAAAAACTTGTCCACACCCAAAAACATCACATCCTAGAAAACATTTTAATGTACTTCTGTCCTACCACACTTGAACTGTTGCCTTCTTAACCATTCCTTTTAAAAAAAGCTGACAACCACTGCCCCAGCGGGTACAAAGCCTTCACCCTGTGCTTCCCAACCCAGCTCCTTCCATCAGTCCTGTTCTGGTCCTCACTCTCCCCCCATCCCAGTTCCCGTACCCCCATCACTAGGCAGCCCCAGACCCCACCTCATCCCAGGAGTTCTCCCCCGGACTCCCCCAGCTCCCCGCACCCTCAGACCACCTCTGGTGGCTCACGCTCACCATTGCCACCGTTTTTTGCCACATAGAAAAAAGGACAGAAAACTCAAAACAGATACAGATACTAGTTTCTAAGAGCTTTTTTTTTTTTGCTAAAAGAGCAGAAAGATGATCTTAAAATATAATGCTTTAAGTACGACGTTCCCACACCCGTGCTATTTCACCCCAGTGGAACGGGGAGACCAGGAGCCCGGGAACTCCTGAGCCTGCCCTTGGGAAGATCCACATTTCTCCTGCTGAACAGGGACACGACAAACCCCATCCGCCAGCGTCACATCCCCTGCGCCGAGCCGCTGTCACCATCCCCACCGACACCCCCGGGGACACGGGACTCCCCAGGATTTGTGAATTCCGTGCCAGAATTTGCGGTTTATCTTGTGTGGATCTGCTAGGCACGTCTCGGGGCTGCTCCAGCTCTTCCATGACAACTTCCTCCATTACCCTCTCCTTTTTATGGAAAACATTGTGCAGATTCAGTCCTGCAGTCAGGCAATCGACAACCACGGGCAACCAACAATGTATTTCAAACTCTCACTCCACACGTCTGCAGTTCCTGCTCTAATTTGACTCCGCTGTTATCCCAGAGAAGCTGGCCAGATGCTCCCCTCCCTTTGTGGAGCAGTGGGATGGCAGCACCACGATGAGAGGCTGTCCCACTCTCTCACCACCTTCCAGCCACGTGTCCCCTCCCACCGAGCTCTGCCACGGCACGGAGCAAGAGGAAGATTTTGTAAATATTGACCTAATTCCTGCCAGTCCCTACATGGAAGAAGAAGTGGTGATTCCCCCCCCCCAGGGAAGGGACTCCACACGGCTCCAGATCTGCTCCCAGGGACTGTCCTGGCAGCGTCACCGGGAGCCCACTGCCGTGGGGGGAGAGTCAGGAATTCCACCGCCGTGTCAACCAGAGCAGGGAATATGGGGATTGTGAAGATGCTGAAGGGAAAAGGATCAAAGAGGCAGGAGGAAAACACGCTCCCAAAGTTTCAAAACAAGGCACTCTTTAATCCAGTAACGAGCACAACTCCTGTATTTACTGAAGCACAACAACATTTCCCTTAAAACATTGCATCCTCCGGTTGAGAAATCAGGAGAAAGTGAACTGAAACCCGCCACGGCCTCGGAGAGCTATGCCAGGCATCCAAACTTGGTTACCAAGGGTTACAGCTCTCCCAGCACGGAATTCTCCAGTGCCCATTACCAAACTTGTCCTGAATCTCCCCAAAACACCGCACCCCTGAGGACAAGGGGCTGTTTGTCCTGCCCTTAACAGCAGCAGGGGCCAGGAGGGGACACGTGGTGGCTTCACATCATGGGGGCAGCAAAGATGGGCTGCAGGAGGGGGGCCAGCAGTCCCTCTCCCCTCCCAAAGAGGAGCAAGGGCTCGGCAAGACCCAAGAGAACAACCAGAGAAACCAGTGGCCAACAGAGGTGACGGGTTCATAAACCATTGTTAGATACACAGGGAAAGCAAATTTTAGACACAGAGAGCACAAGGGACAGGCGTTCCCTGGCTTTAGCATTTCCAAGATAGAAGTTTTCAATCATGTTTTTTCTGCTGTGATTGAGGAGTTGACACTACATACCAGTTTCTTGGACAAGACCCACTATGAATCAAGGACGGGATGACTGGCTCTTTGGAGCAGAGAATAAATAACCTGCATGACTTACATAAAAAGCTACATTTATTTTCTTCTTAGTTTTCAATGCAGCCGTAAGGAAACACAGAGTCAGGCAAACCCACTGTGCAATGCACTTACGTAGCAGGAACTGAACCAGCTTCTGATTCACAACAAATCAAAACAAAAACGCACACCAGAAGATTAATTTTTCTGTATGCTCCCATCGGTTTTTCCTCAAGTGTCAGCTTCAAATCCATGAATCACTCGGTAACTGAGGAACAGGAACGATGGTGCGTGTGAAGAAGGGATGGAAGAACCTGAGGTCAGACACCAGTTTAATGGAGCAGCCAACAATGAACACAAGCACACGGACATGGAGCCACCTCCACGGTTCAATGGGAAGAACTGAGCACGTAACTGGTGTAAGATAACTAATGGACTGAAAGAAGAAACCAAGGGCTAGGGGGGAAGAAAGCCCCAGACTCGCCATCTCTTACGAACCACACAAAGTTCTACTTTTCAACACAGAGCTTTTACTACAGAGATTAACGAGGCATTAATCATCCATTAAGTCATAACCCAGCACCACCCACAGCAGCGAGCAGCTCCTCCTCGGGACTGGGGGGGGACAGCAGAGCATGTCACAACTAGCCTGGAAAGCACGTATCTAAGTGGTCTTCCAGCAATTAATCATCCTTAATCACGATGGGAAGGAGGGCTGAGTACCCGGGATATCGATCATTCTGCACGGGGCACTTCCAGATACACTTTCAGTCTGTTCCCAGATTCGGAGAGGGGATCCAGGGCTCGTGAGAGTGTGAGGGCTCCGTGTCACCGGGGTCCCCTGCCCGGGGAGGGGGACAGGAGCAGGAGCAACAGCAGATTAAAAGCTCTCTGTATAAACACACTGCAAAAAGGACTGATCTCAAACCAGGCAAAAACGGGGAAGCTGTAGAGAGGGAAGGCAATTATTCCAGAACCGAAGAAAGTATCTTGGAATGATAGCCCTCAAATAGCTCCACTGCCTGCGTCGCTTAAAAAGACGAGATTTTATTAACGTCTGCAAGTATCTTAATTTTGGAAGGAGGGTATTAGCTACTCAAAATCCCTGTTCTAGAAAAGCTTAGCAACCAAAAAAAACCCCAGCAGACAGAAACTGAGGCCAGGCATTTAAATTAATATTAACGGAGCAGGGGAAGGGTAATAAACCCCAGTGAAATTGGTTTTGTTGGAATTAGCTGTCAAAGGACATTCGCTAATTTCTCATTAGCTCCAAATAGGCCCTTGGAAAGCAATGCTTTAGGAAACATAAACTGTGTGGCAAAACATGGGGGTGTTTTGCAAGAATCCTGCAAAATCCAGTGGGATCAGAGAGGTGGGAAGAGCTGGGGGCAGCCCCTGGGGGGCCGGGCACAGGGACGAGGGGACAAGCTCCAGGGAGGTGCGAGGGCAGGGCTGAGAGGGCTGCACAGATGGGGAACACCGAGCTGGACACAGCTCCCAACCTGAGAGCTGACTGAAAAGGTATTTTCCTCCCAGGAAATCCCGCTGTCTGTCTGTCTGTCTGTCTCTCTGTCCGTCCTCTTCCCACACAGCTCCCCTCCCCTGGTCAAACACAGCCTTTCCCACAAAAAGGTAAGCGTTACCGAAGAATGAAACTTGACTTTGAAGATGAAAACTTGAATGGTTTACAATTGCTGTATTAAGAGGAGAAAGGTCTTTCAAAACAACATTTGGAAACCTAAAACGTCCTCCTCCGTTACTCAATTGTCACTGGTTTTGCCCCAGTATGTCAGACTGAGGATGTGCTCTGCGGAGAAGCGAGGGGGGCACAAGTTCTGCAAACGCTGCTTTGATTTTCTACAACCACCTTCCTGGCAAACACCGAATAAAGAAACATTGACGTTTCAATGCACTTCATGTATTTCTGCCAGCACCAAAGTGAAGATGAACTGCGAAGGGAGGGACGGGGCACCAGCCACACACTGGTGCTGGGACCGGGTGGCCACGGCAGCTCCTCTCCAACGGAACTGGACTGCGCTGTAAGAAACACTGAACTTGCAAAGACCACGGATTTGGGGAAAAAAGCCTTCCTGAGGTTACAGTCGGCCGTGAAAGGCGGCGGGGGCTGGCAGGGGCAGCAGCACGGCCAGAAGCCATCCATCCTCCGGCCCCGAGGAGGGGAAGGACACGCACACCTTTGGGGGACACCGGGATTAAAGCATGACCAAAAATAATGTGTATAGGACAGGACAGGACATGTGCTAAAGTGACAAAATCTGCTAACCTCCATCGGGACCACTTGCATGTGATCCACCTACAGGTGTCCAAAACTGCCAGGGAGTGGGGAGGGAACCCTCTTCCCCAACACCCAGTCACAGCACCTGAACAGCATCCAACCGGGGCTTCGCTCTCCCCACGCCACCCCGAGACAGCCCGGGCTCCTTCAGCCCAACAGCATTGAGGCACAAGAGAGGAAACTGCACTTTTGAGCTGGGATGGGGTTATTAGCTAAGTATCTCTTCCCCGGCATCGCCCGCGGCACAACGCTCTCGCCTGGCGGTTCCATTAATTACCAGCTCACCAGAACCCTCCCGGCCAGGCAGAAGATGAATTTCCAGCCCGCAAAAACAAGCCTGGAAAAAAGCCTGAGCTCATCCCTCCCAGCTCCCGATGCGGAGAAGCACACAGCAACGGGCTACAGCCCCGGGGGGGGGGCTCCAGCATGACATCCCGGACCCCTTTTTTAGGGATTCTTGCCGAAAGCTCCAACATCCCAACACCAACACCCAGAACTGGAGACAGACATTGGCAGACGCTCCCACACCACTCTGGGTGAATCCACAGGCGCGTCCGGCAGCTCGCTCCCGTCCCAAGGGAGGGACAGACGGACGGACACACAGATGGACAGAGGGCTGCACTGCCACACCACACGTGGGGAGAGCGACCGTCCCGCTCTTTCTCCAGCAGAGCTCTTCAAAAGCAACACGACATCCCGGCCAGAGCAAAGCCCAGAATGCTCCTGTACAAGCGACTGGTAAGGATCTAGAGCCTACCCCAAAAAAAGCAGAACTAAATCACAGCCACTCGCCCCACACACAGGGTTTTAAGGGCGCCAGTTGCTGGCAGACACCCTGCTAGATCGGAGCCAGGCCGTTAGGTGCTTACGGTTCTCATTCACGTTGTCTCATTAAAGCTTTTTACTAAAAGCCGGGAAAACGGAGCGTGAGTCACCCCCAGAGCGGAGGAGCTGGCATCGGACTGACCATTTGTGAGGGAGCAGCCAATTAAAGGGGGTAGTGAAGCCCGACTGCTTTGCTGGGGGGGGGGGCTTCTTTCCAAGGACGGGCTATTTTCGGTGGCTTTGCAATGTCACCGGCTCACGGGGACCAAGGATAACAGGTTGTTGATGCGGGAGGAGGCTGCGTGGAGCAGAGCGTGGTGGTGGCTCTGCCGTCACGCCGGGAGGTGCGGTGCCACAGCTGGGGGGGGGGCACAGCCATCACCCTGCGCTGCCCCCCTCCCCGCTCCCCTCCCACTGCCAGCACCACAACAAACACCCCGTGGGAGAAGTTTGGGCCCAAGATTGGATTCCCTTTCAGCAGCTGCTCATACCTCACCCCACGGGTATCGTGCCCCAGGGAGGAGACAGGATGTCTGTTTGAAGGCAGCGCTGCCGGGGCAGCGAGAGTCCAATTTTAGGCTATTTTCATGCATTTATCCTCGCGGAGCAGTTCCCCACAGCAACCCATGTTGCTTCTCCTGGGCAGGCAGGCAGGGTACCTTGCCCGGCTGCGGGCAGCAGCAGCAGCTGGGGTGAGGGCTCCCACCCGGCTCTGGGCTGCCGGGACCAGCGGTGCCACCACGGCCACCAGCCACGCTCGCCACCTCCCACCCGCCCGGCCTGGGGTGATGTGCCATCTCTGACACGACTTGCGGGGCCGGGGTTTGCATTTTGGGGGATTAAAATGCACAGAAGCGGGAAACAAACTCTCACAAACTCAGAACTTGTCTGAAGGCTGCGTGAAGGAACACGAGACATGACAGCTCAGGGGGGAGCACGGCCAGGGGCTCTCCTGCCACCACCACCACCAGCTACAGCCACACACTTCCTTACTGCAATCCACCCCCCCATCTCCTGCCTATCCAGGCACCCTCCGGCACCCGAAGTGCTCCTTTCTCCCCCCAGAATAACGCTGTGAAAAGCAGAGGAGAGCAGGCAAAGCGTTGGCTGTGACAGATGGAGGTGATGCAGGACAAAGGTGGTAGGGGCTAGGGGGGGACCAATTTTGAGGAGCCCAGGGGAGGTAAGCAGAGAGGAAGCAGCAGGACCGTCCATCACATCAGTATTCCTCTGTACTTTATAAATATTCCCGAATCCCGAGGCACAGCAGAAGCTCCTCAGGAGACCTCCGCTGCCCGGCGCAGCATCTTCAGACTGGCAGGAGGGAGAACAGGGGAAGGGTTTCCCGGAGCACGGCGAGTTGTGTGTCACAGTCAGACGGGCTCGCAGTGGGGTGTGAGCAGATGGGGTGACGGAGCAGAGGCACAGCTGAACCCCCGACACCCAACAGCCACCGGGACCTGAAGCCCTTCCCAGGGACACACAGCTCCCCTTGGTGCCCCCCAAGGGGCTGTGAGGGCAAAGAGGACTCTGCCCGCCCTGGCCCATGCACACCCCCCACCCGATCTGGGCTCTGGGGGGGTAATTAACGGGGTGAAGAAACTACCTCCAGAGAACAAAGCGAGGTGAGATGAATGACAGCCCAGGCCAGTGAGATCCACTGGTGGATGCTCTCCCGAGGGACGCGGCACCGGTCACAGCGTTCCCGATGCTTCAGTTCATTCAAGCAGAGCAGGGGGAACGAGCAACAGCGTGGGGCTGCCCGATTCCATGGCTCATTTCCAAACTTCAGCAACTAAATCCGGCCAGACCAAGAGGAGAGCCCAGGGAGGTGACACCTGAGACAAGCGCGGGTGTGCAGAGCCGTGTCCGAGGGCAGGGGTCAGTTTGGGGGGGACAGCTTGAGGGGAAGGAACGTTTCGTGCTGCCTGAGAAGAACCTCTTTTGGAGGGGGGCTCCACAGGGGCTTGGACACCCCTGCCCAAACCTCCCGTGAGGCATGAATGTTGTCCCATGGTGGTGGGATGGGATGGATGGGGTGGGATGTGCTGCTCCCCCCACGACACCCAGGGCAGGCAGCCGGGGGGGTGGGGGGGGCTCTTCCCCCCACCGAGGTGGGAAAAGCAGCCTCCGAGCACCCAGGAGACCAGGAGACGCGGGGCAGAGATGCGGGTGCACAGTCCAGCCCCCCCAGGAGAGACCCGGGTGTCGCTCCTTAAACCCCCCCCCCACATCCCGAACTTCTGAGCGGGCGGTACCCAACCGGCACGGGGGGAAATGAGGGGGGGGGAGCTGCGGTTCCCGGTAAATCCCGCCTGACCTATTTCTCCCGCATACACGTTGATCATAATTAAATGCATTAAGCTCCTTAACCTCCCGAGAAACAACGCTGACCCCGGCCGGGCGGGGGCACCGCCGCAGGGACCGCACGGGGGGTCGCGGGCACGGAGGGATAACGGGGCGCGGGGGGGGGAAGTCCCGGGGCGCGGGGGGGTGTCCCGACGGTGGGATGCCGGCGGGTCCCGGTGCCGGTGCCGGCCCTACCTGCGCACAGCGAGACGGCGGCGGCCAGCAGCGGCAGGGCCACCCGCAGCGCGGAGCCGGGCGAGCGCCCCATGGCCGCTCCCCCGACGGGGCCGGGGCCGGGGCTGGAGCCGGCTCCTGCGGCGGCTGCGGCGGCTCCGGCTCCCGCTCCCCCCGCCGCTGCCCGCGCCCCCCCGCCGGCGGCGGCGCCTATAGCGGTGCGGGGAGGGGCCCCGCCCGGCCCCGCCCGCACCTTCCCCGCGGGGCTGCGGGGCCGGCCCCCCCCACGGGAACCCCGCTCCCCGGCCCTTCTCCCCGCCCCGTCGGTCCCGGTGCGAGCCCCAGCGCGGCCCGGCGGGGATGGAGGGGGCGGTACGGGCCGGCCCGGGCGTTGCGGGGTGCAGGAGGGACGCCCGCAGCCCCCCGCCCCGCTCCGGAGCCGGCCGAGGGGGAGGTGGTTCGGGGAGAGGGTCACCATCTATCGCCCAGCCCGGGGAGGGGGGGCCAGTGCACCCTTCGGGGAGTTTTAACGGCAGATAAACGTACAAATAGCCCCAAAGAGCACTCCTCCTCAGCTTCTAATTTGTTACTTTTTTATTACTGGGCTTCGGCATCTTCCCCTGGGCTGCTCCACCAGGCTACGCCAAATTTTCCCAATTCTGAACTGCTTTCAGCATTTCAGCAGTAGCTCATAGACCCAAGAACCCCCACCCCCACCTTGCAGCCCGGGGAGGAAAAGCAGCCCAAAAGCTCCCCTAAACACTACAAAGCACCAGGACAATTTCCAAAGCCCCAGTGCCCCTGTAACAGGCAGAAGCCTCAGTGACACTTCACAGGTCTCAGCACAAAAATCAACGCCATTTGAATCACGGTGCAATCAGGGCTGTTTGAAGGCATCAGAGGAGCAGGCTCTGTCCTCTGCGTTGCCTTCAGGAAGGTGCTCCACTTCTCTGGGTGTGTTTTACAGCAAAAACACCAGCAAGAGCCCCCTTTCCCCCCCCTCCCCATTACTAGCTGCACCTCTGGATTTTTAATACCGCTGTGTAATACTTTACTGGGATTATGACATCTCTGTTACGCCTTTTAGACTGCCCCAGGCAGTCAGTTCCGAGCTGTAACCTGTAACTTCCAGTGTTGTGAACACTGGAGTGAGTGACAATTGTCAAACCAGCCTCTTGCAGCCTACCTTGTTGTGCCTGCTGTCTCCACCTGCCCTGGCAGAGGTTCCAGAGTTGAGTTAAAAATGCCTGGAAAAGGAAATGGAGGGTAAAAAAAAAAAAAAAATCATCACTGTCTGTTGATTTTATTCATGTAATTTAAGTATTTATTCAGGGTGACAACACGCCATATTCACAAGCTCTTTACTTGCTCTGGTCCCAGCTGTGTCTCTGCTGCAGGGTCCCAGCTGAGCCCCCCCTCGCTGGGGGGGGCTGCTCCCCGGCACCGGGAGCCAGGGGTGCTCCCCGGGCCTTTCCCGAGACAGGGAAAGGGCAGTTATGGAGTTTCAGCAAGGGCCTGGGATGTGGGAATTCAAGGCACACCAACGCTTTGTTGCTCCTAACATTGGGAAATTAATTTAGGGCTCAGTTCAATTTGGAGGGGGCTGCTGTGGAGACACAAATAACCTAAAGGAAAACATGCCGACAGTGATCAGTAAGTGCCTGGAGGTGCTGATGCTCCCGCTCCATCCCTCCAACCGGGCAGCCCAGGGACACATCCCTGCCTGGGATCCGCAGCCCCGGGTCCTCCTTCAGCACCTGCTTGGGAAAACCTCGGCAGATCTCACTAAATTCCAAGATATCCCAGAGGAGGGGTGCCCAGCCCTGCAGAAACAACATCAGCGATGGAAACCTTGACCTGGGGAAGCTGAGCTGGATTCCCTCTGCCGCAGAAAACACTGCCCTGGCTTCCAGGGGAGCCCCAGCACCCCCTCACCCCCGCCCCCAGCACCCCCTCACCCCCCCCCCAGCACAGAGCGAGGTCTCTCTGAGCACCAGTGTGTGCCCAGGGCGCTGGCCCCCAAAAATACCCACCTCACGATCCAGCAAATCAAACCCGATTTTGAGAGAAAGAGAAAGGGGTTTCTGTTTCTTTCAGTGCTGGGGGTTTCTTCTGTGAATTCTGTTCCGTGCTTATCTCAAGTGCTGAAATCAGCATCACTCCCTCTGTGCCTCTGCATCGCTCTCGCACGAGCAAAAACCATTTGACTAAATGCTTTTAGGAAGAAAATGCATTAACCTGTACCCGGGCACAATTATGACAAAGAGGAAATCCCAGCAGCCTGGGATTAAGTGGCCATTAAATAACACCCAAAAAAAAGCTGCTCTTCTACAAATTATTTTTTTTTTTTTAGTTGCCACCCAAATACACGCAGGGAAGGTATTCAGGGCTTCCGTGTCCCCCCATCATCAGTTCAATGCAACGGGAAATATAACATCCTATTACAATTAACGTGTAATAAATAATAACAATTAACGTGTTGGCTGTTCCACAGCCAACGCCAGGTACCAGCAGTGTGGCTCTGAAATCCAGCGCAGCAGCAGGTCCCGCGCCCACCGCCCCGAAATAACGGAGGGTGCTTAGAAAGGACATGCCAAAATCTAAGCAAATAGAAAAAAAAAAAAATGCAGGTTTGGGTGTCAAAGCGATAGAATAAGAGAGGAAGGATTTGGAAGTCCCTTCCCTTCTGGAGGGCCGGGGCCAGTCACCGTGCTCTGCCCCCCGCCACCAAACAGCCCCCAGCCCCCATCGCTCCCCCGTGGATCCACCCGGCTGGAGGGGATGGAGGAATCCTCACCAACGCCTGCCCCTCTCCCTGGAAAAACAAGGTAGACACAACACTGCTCTTGGCAAATCCCCGTTTTCTTTCTTTCCTTTTGAAGGCTTACAAATAATTTATTTTATTTGCTCAGCACCACCAGAACGTGTAAATGTGTCTCACACTCCTCCCTGGCTCAGAGCATGTAATTATTACTTCTGCTTTTTTGTTTGAAGGAAGACATAGAATTACGATTTGTGTAATTAAAGGAGTCAAGGTTATTCTGCAGTAAGAAAAAAAATAAAATCTATCTACAGAACACATTTAGATCACAGAAGTGATGAAGAAAACGGTGTCTCCTGTGCTTGAACAAGAACCACAGTTTATAGACAGAACTTCGCAGCACACATACTGGCCAAAAAACAGTTCTTAATAAAATGTCCGTTCTGCTTTTAAATAAACATTTCTGATAAAATAAAGAGCTGACCTTTTTTTTTTGTTAATAGCATCCCCAAATGTACTTTTTATCTCACCACACAAATGGAAAGCAAAGGCTTTTCTGATGAAACGGTCAGTTTTCATTGCAGGCGCTAGAAGGGTGCAGCAGGGAGAGCATTCCACACCCCCCACCCCCCACGGAGGAGGGAGCAGACCCCGGGGATTTACCTCCAGCCCCTTCTCTCCATCTCCCCCCCCCCGCGTCCCCAGAGACACACGTAACTCAGGGTGTCGGGGTGAGGAGAACCCCAGCACCGCATTTCGGGGTGACCTCGGTGCTGCGTCTGGAAACCTGCCCCATTGCCCGCCGCCGCTCCCACCAGGAGCACAGCCAGGTCCATCCCAGTGCTGGGTGCCCGGGAAGCAGTTCCCAGCAACACCCCTACACCATTCCCGGGAACAACCTCGGAGCCAGCGACAGCCGCTCCAGCGCTAACACCCAGAGTCTCCTCCAGAGGCTTTGCTGGTGGGGGTGTGGGTAAATCAGGGTGTCCCCAAATCGTAGGGAGGTCCTCGATGCTGCTGGCTTCAGTGGGAAAGGATTTGTTAAGCAACAGAATCACACAGAATCCCAGAGTGGCCGGGGCTGGCAGGGACCTCTGGAGATCACCCAGTCCAACCCCCTGCCAGAGCAGGGCCACCCAGAGCAGGTACCAGGAACGTGTCCAGGTGGGTTTGAATGTCTCCAGAGAAGGAGACCCCACCACCTCTCTGGGCAGCCCACAGCCAGCCCACTTTTAGCCTTGTTTGCGATATTCCCTTTGCATTTATTTGCAAGGAGTCTGTACGCTTGGGCTCCTGCCATCACATGGAAATCCCACGGGATTTGTGCACCCAGCCAAGGGAACCCCACCAGCGCCTGGGACTCAAAATCCCTCATCCTTTGGGGCTACTCGTGGGGTTTCGGTTCCTGAACACTCTCGAGAACCCTAGAAGGGTAAGGGATGGATAGACCCAGTGACTCCCACGACTGAGGATTGTTTGGGAAGAGCCAGAAGCTGGCATCCAGAGCCGGGGAGTTCCCTGGGGACCCCAGCACCCAGCTGTCAGAGAACAGACACGGGAAGGCCCGTGGACACAAACCAACCCCCATCCCTTACAATACGGATATGGGCCGAGTTTTCCCTGTCCTCCCCTCCCTCCCATATATCCATATGTAAGACAGCAGGGCGGGATGTCAGAGCATCGCCCGCATCGCTCCGTCACCATCGCCAGCTCCAGCTCCATCCAGCTTCTCCCTGCCCCCTGCGGCGACCCCAGCAGTGCCATCTCTTTTAAAGAAGGCCCGTTTGCATGAGGTAATACTGGTAATAGCGTGTGGCTCCAAAACACACCTGGCACCTTCTGTTTCCATCTATGCCATTAGAAACTGATTGTCCGGGCACTTCACACGCTGTTGTATTTCACATTGCCTGACGTCTGCGGGATCTGGAACAACGCCTTTCGATAAGTTTCACGTAAATAAATGTCATTCTAACTGTTACTGATACAGAATTACAAGCTGCTCACATTTTTAAATTGTTTTGAAGCCAATTTTAAAACCGAGCGAGCCACCCCAGACCACGGAACCCACGGCCGCTCCCCCAGCCCCTCACGCGGGTCTCCCTGTAGGTTTTCCTCCAGCCCTCAGCCCAGCCTGGGAAGCTCCTGAGGTTCCTGCAGCCCAGAACGAAGCCCATTGCTAAGGCAACGACATGTCTGTGCTTAAACACCTTTGCACAAAGTTCACGCTCTGAACATTGGCCTTTTTCTGCTTTTCCAAGATTACCAGCATTGCTTCACCCTACAGCCAGGAGTGTGGGGGGCTTCCGAGGCACAGTAAGGGTGGAAAAAGGTAACAGCCTGGATTTAAATTGAACTGCTGCAATTTGAAATCAGGACTCTGTGTTTATCAGTAGAGAACAAGGACACAAAGCAGCGAGTGCCACCTCCCAACGCCCCGGTCAGGGAGAAGAGCTCCTGCCGAGACACCTGAGCAGAGGCAGAACATTGATGGCTTCAGGACCCCCTGAAAATGAGCCCTGGGGACAGAGGAGGGGGGGAGAGCCCCTTACTCACCCCTGCTGGGTCTCCAGAGCTCCAGCGATGCTGCGCAGGCCAGGTCCCCAGTTCTCCATCACTGATCTTTCACCCTGTGTCTCTAATCCTCCTCAGGCCTTTGACACACCAAACGCCAGTGAAAAACAAAAGAGCAACAAAACAAGGGATGGAGGAAAAGAAAAAAAACCACTACACTATTGTGAGGCAAATGTACTCCCAAGTTAGATGTTTGCATGGCATGGTTCACAGCAGGCCAGAAATAGTGTATCCTGGGGATTTAAGAGTCTTTGGAAATGGGTAACACCATAAAAACCTTTGCCAACTGGAAGTACTTCTAGGGTTGGCTGGAAAACAAGAATTTTGTTTTGTAATTTGTTTTGCTCCACATCAGGACAAAACTAAGACCTATTGAAATTTTGTGCAAGCGAAACAAAAGGCAGCAATGTGCAGCCCGGGAGGGCCAGCAGGTACCGCTCACCTGCCTCCCCCCCGTCCCGCATCCCTGTCCCAGCGCTGGAGCCCGCTCTCTCTCCTCTGCTCTCTTCATCCAGAAACGCCTTCCAAAAACTGCCATCAGAATGGTACATTTCTGCAATAACATTACAGAGTTGATCACGGCAATTAGAAAAAGTGTCAAAAAATTCCCGGACTGTTCCAAGGACCATTTTACAATTACAAGTCACGCTTCTCCCCCCCCAGAAACGCTGCTTTCTACAGCTCTGAAACCTATTAAACGGCAGCCCATAAATCTACTGAAAAGTTCACATCAATCTGAGCGGGCGCTGTTCTGACGAGGGCAATAATGGAACTTCTGGGAACATTTTAGCATCTTCCAGACATAAAAAGCGTCCAAAGCATTAGTGTAATTAAAAAGTTCATTCTCTAATGGGACTGCTCCTTACCTCTGTTCTGGGGATGACTGGCAGCATCCTCCCTTCTCCCCATCCCCACCGATGGTGCCTCCTTCTCCTCGCAGTGCTGCCAGGGGAGGACACCACGGTGGCCGCAGGGGACACCGCGGCACAGCCTGGGCAGGAGGATGCTGCCAACTGAGGCGCCTGGTCCCAGCTCCTCTTTGCACCTCCTGCAGCGTCAGGTACGAAGCACAGAATCCCATGGGGTTGGCAGAGACCTCTGGAGATCATCCAGCCCAACCCCCTGCCAGAGCTGGTCCACCCAGAGCAGGTACCAGGAACGTGAAGCACAAACCAAGGTCAGGCCAGTGTTGGAGCTTGTGCCTGACCCACCACAGCAAGGACTTCACCTTCCAGCTGTTAACCCCTGGGGGAAAGCACCAGCAGAGACCACTGCTCAGAGCAGGACGGCTGCTAGAGACGTTCCTCCAGCGGTGTGCCCACCAGTCACTTCTGTGCTGCTGTGGAGAAGAACACGCTCATCCTGTCTTCCCATCCCTCCTACCACCAGCCCTGGGAGAGCGACTGGCCATAGGGGGGTATTTCCTATGGGGATCTGCTGGTGGCCCATTCCAGAGCCATCTCCTGGGGGAGTGAGGCGAGAGCAGACTTGCTGGGAACAGCAGAAGTGAGCCAAGGGCTGGTGGCTGCTGGGGACGGCCAAGGGAACAAGGGGAAGGAGTAAAGGCAAGGCCAGAGTCCTTCCCTGACGGCTTCCACCCACTTCAGATGCTTATACACCAGAGCAGAAGACACTGAGCATCCTTCTCAGGCAAGTCCTTAACAAGGTACTTGCAGAGAAAACAGAGTTTAAGATAATCTGATTTCAGTGAGCAATTACAAAGTGTAAAATACCACCCACTGCCTTTTTTTTTTTTTTACTGCTATCAATTTACTGCTATTCTTCTCCTAACGAAGGTGGGTGGATTTTAAATGCACACACAATCTCATTACAACAGACTCAACATAGTAAATTTGCCCCAGTTTTGGGCTTGTTATCCACGTCAGTTGACAGCCAGTGGCGTGGACCCTCATCACGCTTCCAGCCGGTGGCCACAGTCCAGCGTGACACCCTCCAACGGGGGTCCTGAACCCCTCAGAGAACCCTCACCCGTGCTCCCCGTCACTGAAGTGGCTCACCGCTACGATGAATATGAAGCTATTTTTAACTCCGTGCATTAGAGATCCACACACAGTAATTAATCAAACCAGGGTAAATGGGTAGACAAAAGGCATTATTTTTCCCTCCTTATTTTGCAGGCTGAGTTACGGCAACCTCTTCCTCCCTGGCAGTTCCACTGTTCTTATAAACTGCCTTTGGGGCCCTTCAATTTCCTCCCTTTCAGTAGTTGTGTTAAAGACACCTTCTCTTTCCTGGGGGCAGACAGTGTAATGGGACAGCTGGTTTTGCAGATTTTTAGAATAAAATCCCTGGTTGGCACCCACCAGCCCACCGCCCCTCACCACCTCCCATAGGTACCATATTTTAAGGCTTCAGGTTTTCCAGGAGAGTGTTCTGGGAAAAAGAGATCTACACAGTGAATCTGAAATATTTATGACATTTGGGGGTTTTCTGGGTGGTGAGAAGCAGAGGAGACACTGCAGGGACCTGAGGGGAAGAGACGGGTGTGATGCAAAGTCCTTAAATCTAGTTAGCAGCCACCATCGAGCTTCAGTCAAGCGTGTCACGACCTTGTAAGATCAAAAGAAGACGGTGACAAGGGCAGGTTTTAATGTCTTCTAACAAAAGCCGTCCCAGTCCCTGGCCTAGCTAAGTCCCATTTCCTCCTGGCACAGCTCCCCGTGGCCACCAAGCAGCTCTTCTCCAAGCCTGAAAGGCAGAAGAGCAGCTCCAGGTGACAAGGGGGAGGTGGGCATGGCCAGAAGAAGCTGTCCATCCACAGGGACAGTTCCTGAGACACGCGAGGGAGGAACAGACACAGGGAGGGAGTTTGGGGGTGAGGAGGTAGAATGGCAGGGAAGCCCCAGGACAACGTACAGACCCCCCTGGGCCAAAGGCTCGTGGTGCACCGAGCCCCACCATCAGAGGTCCCAAACCCTGAGCTGGTACAGCACGGTTAAAAGCTCTTGCTGCAGTTGAGCAATGAGAAAAAAACACAGAAACCAGGTAAAATGTGCAAGTTAGGTCTTGGTTTTTCCCATCTCGTCTGACAAGAAGTGACAATTGGGCTCCCCCAAGGCACAGCGATACCTTTAAATTGATAGAAAGAACCAACCAAAGGGCATCGGTACCTCCAGAACTGGCCCGAGAGCGGTGCAGGCTGTCACCAGCGCTCTCCACCTCCTCAAGCCTCACCACTGTCAGTCAGCCCAGAGACTGCTGGCTCCTACAGACTGTGACACCCACCAAAAAATAAACAAACTAAGTTCAGCTTTGCAAGCTGCCTACCCAAATAATCCAAACACAGGCGCTGAAGCTGAACGCGGCACCAGCTCTTCACTCACTGAGAGCGACGGGTTTTAGCCCAGCGGCACACGCGTGCGGTCACCAAAACTGATCAAATGTTGCTGATTTTGGGAACTGGGGGCTCCCGTGACAGAGAAACCCTCAGCAGCTGCCCTGGGAAAGGTGGTCAGTGCTTGGCTGGGCACTGCAGCTGGAAAGACACCATCTTTAAAATCCAGCTCACATCACCTGCGAGTCGGCAGCTCTGTCAGTCCGGGCACTGCCAGGACAAAGGACACTGTGCTGGCAGAAAAGGGGACACCTTTATTTAAAAAAAACAACAATCCTCACCAACCATGTCTCCCAGGTCCGACAGCTGGCAGCACTTCGGCATGTGGTGCTACGGGCCACCACCCCCAAGAGGTCCATGCTCCTGGACCTCTGAGTAGCCAGGCTGGTACAGAAGAGGTTGAACCCAGCAAGGAGACATCCCAAACCCCTGGAAGTTCCCTCCTGCAGACTCCTCACAGCTCTCCACCACGCAGGGTCTGGAGGTTGCAGGACAAGTCCATAACCACCGAGGAACTGCACTTCCCACAAAGAAGGTCACAGCTTCTCCTCCAGCAGTACCAGAGGTCCTTCTCGGTCTCCTCCTCCGTGAGGGGCCAAGACTGACGTAAACCACACTGGGCTGCACTTTGCTTCTCCTGGCACCCTCCAGCTTGTGTCTTGGCATTGGGTTCCTGCTCTGGGCACCAGGAACACGGTGGGTTTTCTCCTTCCAACTGGGGACAACGCAAAGGTGCTATTGCCAAGTGAGAGCATCTGTCACAGCTCACCATTGACTCCACATTTGACAAAACGCTCGCTTTTCCCACTGAAATCTTAACTTTACAATGTAAAAATGTATCCTGGGTTTGAGGAAGGTTTGTGTCCTCTCTTTAAATGGAGCAGCACCTCCAACAGCTTTGTTTTCCCTCCCCAACACCAACCACCACAAAAAGACTGATCTTTTTGCAGAGTAGACCTTCTGCCCTGTGGGGAAGAGGATTCCTCCTTGTCCCTCCCTATCAAAATAGCTTAATCCAGGTAAATAAAAAAAATTCTGGAAGACTCGATACAGGTTTTTCATGAAGCTTCTAACACAGAAGGTCTGCAAAGGAAGTTATAGAGAAGTGGGAGGAAGCCCTGGGGGACTCCTCTGCAGCAACACCGCGAGGAGCTGCTGGCCACGGGCTGCGTCAGGCAGAATCCCCAGGACACTGGCCAAAGTCCAGCCTGTTCTTGACCAAGGATCATAGAGTCATAGAATGGTTTGGGTTGGAAGGGACCTTAAACCCCCCCAGTGCCACCCTCTGCCCTGGGCAGGGACACCTCCCACCACACCAGCTGGCTCCAAGCCCCCTCCAACCTGCCCTTGAACCCCTCCAGG
>JAOTQQ010000079.1:525960-537129 GCA_026546715.1 Gallinago undulata | reverse complement strand
TTCTGGGAAGGGCAGAGAAGCTCCCACAGGCACAGAGCCGCAGGAGCCGGGTACCAGGGAGGGAAGGATGCTCCACTGCAAGGAGGGAGCTCATCCAAAAGCACCCACCAACTGCTCTACAAGGAGCAAGCACTGCTCTATTTAGAGAGGGTAAAATACTGCTTTGGAGACTTAAATCGCATTTTCCAAGTACAGAGAGAAATGCTAAGTGGAAATGACACATGGAAAAAGTTTATAGACTTTATGTTTTAAGATGTTAACTGACTATCTGGTATGAACTATTTCTCATCACGATTTAGGATGTAGCAGGGGACTCTCTGCCTTAACAGAAGCGACAGCAAGGCTCAGCCAGTCTACCCAACGTACCAACAGCTTCGGCACAGGCAGCAACGGGTCAGGAGGCAAAATACTCTGCAGGTCCAGTATTTCCTGCCCATCTTACGTGTTCTGGCAGTGGATGCTTTGCCATGAATTACCATTGTTAACCCCTTCCACAGAGAAGTAGAGGAGTCCCAGTACTCACCGTTGCTAACCATGCGCCTGGCTACCTCCCACAGGACCAGCCCAAAAGCCCAGATATCGACCCTTTTGTAGGAGTCGAAGCAGTCTGCCTGGATCGTCTCGTCCAACACCTCCGGAGCCATGTAGCGCTTGGTACCCACTCGGGGGTTGTTCCCCACATCCAACTGATTGGTGCTTTGGGAGTGCATTACTGCAAGGCCTGAGGGACACAAAAAACACATCTCTGTTAAGTACCTTTAAAACTACAGCAGCACGTGTTTACATTCCAGGCGAGCAGTGACACCCATCAGGCAGTTCCTTACAAAGAAGGAGCCGAGAGTCCCAACTGTCCACAGACCAGGTGGGACAGCCCCAAACCGACTATCGAAAACAACCTCTGTGGCCGTAGACCGAGACCAATTATCTCCCCAGGGATTACCATTAAGCACGTTATTGCACTGTTGCAAAATGTTGTCATTAAGTGTTTTGCAGCCACTGGATGTCACCAGCGCTCCAGGCACGTATACACGGAAGGCCACACGTCTGTTACTTGGAAGAAGACAATTTTACACAGCATTCAAATTTATTTATAGAACATTTGGGTAGGTGGATATATCCGAACTGCAGGGAAGAGAGAAGAAAAACATTGCATGATGGATACACACAAGTTAAAAAATAAAGCTGGGAAGTAAAAAACAGCGTATTTGCAGTAGCTTGAAAAATAAACATCCTCAAGCTGATCTAAAATGAGTCAGTCAAAACCACTCTACCTGGTTTCTACTAATTACTAAACATTTAAGCAAAGAACATTACGTGAAGGACTAAATTACTGTAAATTTGGAAACGGAGAGAGTACTGGTTTTGCCATGGTAAACAGAGCGCCCTACAAATTGAACAGCAAGAGGTGCATGACATAACCAAGCAATAGGAAGGGCAACACAAACTCTCCCTAATTTCCTCAACAACTCCTGCAACAATAACATATTCTATTTACATTTAACCTCAGTTTATTTTAGAGGAAACTTGAAAAGCTTTTCAATTCAGTCCCACAAAAAATTAATCACCAGATCATTATTTTTTTTCTTTCCAAAAAACAGTCTGTACTTCACTGTAAGAGAAGTCTGGAAAATGTCTTCCTACAATTTAAACGCACTTCAAGTAATTTCAAGCTGCTAAGAAGCTGGTCATGGCACCTCTAGGAAGATACCATCTCCTGACCCCATGCCTGCTGAGGAGGTAGCTTGGAAAGCCTGCTCTCCAGATAAAAAGATATTATGTCTCATATATATATACACACACACACAGAAAACATATTTACACACACACTTAAATGTTTATGTATTTGTCTAGGTTTATATTAATTTATATTATCTAATACATATGGATTATAATATATAAAAACCCCACAACTTGCACACTGGAAACAAAGGTTAGAAAACAAATTTCCTGGCAAACTCTGAAGACGTCAAGACTTTGGAGAACACTTTGATAAAAATTGCAATACTGCATCCAAATGGGGCAAAACAGTCAATGGAGTGACAGGTCAAAGGTTCAAGGCCAAGGGATGAAGTCAACATCCCCCACACTACAATCTGGAGCATGTTGCAAGAGGGTGAGGGGACAGCAGTGTTGTAATCGGGTCCCCATGGTGGTGGCATCTGCACTGCCTAGGAGAGCCCGGCAGCAGACACTGCACTGCTTCTCTCCACCTCGGGAGATCTCAGGGCACATTTAACATAGGGGACCATAACTGCTGGCCAGAGAAGCCCTTCCTATAATATACTAACTCTTTAAAAAGGGAAAAAAAGAAAAAGCTTGAGGGGAATACAAACTGATGAAACACACTGATTTTCAAGACACCAAAGTCCTCCTTGGGATACTGGAGTATGTGCTGGAAACAAACACAGAGCAAATCCATTCTGTCAGCGTTCTTTGCATCTTCCTTACAAAGCCAGGGCTGGTTTCAAGTGGAACCTCACCACTCCACGTGGCTGGGGAAGGGGAAGGAGGGAGCAAGAGGAGGGCTGGCCTTTTTCTCCTTTTGGTACAAGTGCTATCCTGCTCTTCTCTGAGGTTGCTCAACTAAGCCCTGTCACCGCACACGTGAACCGCTTTAGAAGGGCAGAACTTTTCCACAGTGCTGACAGACTGAAGCCAGACTGACGTCCATCCTTGGACTTTATCACGCCGTTTCTGCTTAGCTAGAAGATATCTGAAACAGCTGGTTTTGTAACCACAGCCCCGGAGGGCTTGGGCTGCTGCTGGAGATGCTGGTTTCCAGCTGGACGACGGACAACAGCCACCTCACGAAGCTCCTGCACTGGTGCCAGCCAGAAGGACCACAGCGAGCCCCGAGCCACGCTGCGGGTCGGGCTGCGGCACCCAGGCTGCCAGCAGGACAGGCAGTTACAAGATACACAAAGCTGTTTTATTCCTCTTTTTCAGAGCTGACACCTACTCTTAGCAGGCACATCGCAAGTCCAGAACCTGGTGTGACCGACAGAACCCAGGCCCAGCTTCACTCTGGGCAGCTGGAGTGAATCCTTCCATCGGCTCGTACTCACCAGTCTCAAAGTGCCATTGTTATTGTATGCTGTGTGTTGGAAAAACAGGAGGAGACCAGGGCAGGAAAAAGAGCCAAAGCTACATGGGAAGAAAGGGCATGAAAATATGGCAGAAGAAAAACTCTGGTAACTCTCCTTTACAGGAAGGGAACAAATTAAACAGGTTAGATACACACCTGAGGAGTTCATCTTTAAGAAAATAGCTATCGTAGCACCACAGACACTAACTGGGAAATGCTTATTGCTGTGCTCTCTCAGAAAATCTCTCAAATACCTGAAGCCTCTAGATAAATAATGTAGTAGATATCACTCTATTAGTGCTATGCCAGTATGTGCTGCCCCTTCATCAGGGTGAGCTACAAGCTTATTTAAAAGCCAATCTCTGAAGTTTTGTATTTTCAACTTACTGTTCCATTTTTTACTAACCATTCCCTGTGCAAGTTTATCTAAACCCAGATGTGTGGCTTTCATGTTTTCCCTGTGTGTCTCTCATGCCCCTCCGGCAGAAGTAATAGGAACTACACAATGGAACTGCAACTGAAAAAAATCCCACCTCCCAATACCCGTTTTGTCCAGGCAATGACTCCCCAGTACTACTGTTCTACTATAGTTAGCTATTTTCTCCCTTGTCTTCAGAAAAAGCAAAACGGTAAGTCAGACATCGCCCCCAGTATGCACGACCTACACTGGGCAACTGCTCCTCAGCGTCCACCAGTTCAGAATCCAAAACCAGCTGGTCACTGAGAACCCAGCTCTGCATTATCTGGCAAAAGACTCGAGCTGGATGGATCCATGGAGCTTGGGACGGCAAGAAAACTGTACTTAGACTGTAAGTAGAAGGATATTTATTAGTTCACAAATGAGCTGAAGCCTGAGAACTGCTGCCTCTGGGATCCACAAATGGGATTTAACAACAGAGGCCCAAGAAAAAGTCCAAAGTGTTCAATGTGCTGCTGGACTGAGGCTGCACTGTACCTCCTCTGCAGCAGAGCAGCATTTCTAAGTTGTAAGTGCCATCTAGCGGCTGCCATACACCCTCAGGAGAACATCACACCATGCTATGCTTATTTTAAGAATACTTTAAGACTTTTCCAGTTGAGTTATCCAACACGTTTGATTTCTGCAGGAATGCAACGAGTATGTTAGCATGGAAATGAACTCACCTAGATCCGCTATGCAGCACTGTCCGTTTTTCTTGACGAGGATGTTTTTGCTCTTCAAGTCCCGGTGAGAAATGGCAGGCTTCCCCTGGGTTCCGAAGATCTCGATGTGCAAATGTGCGAGCCCACTGGCTATGGAGAGGACGATGCGCAGGCAGCTGACGGTGTCCAGCGTAGTGAGCTGCAGGTAGTCATACAGAGAGCCCATCTCGTGGTAGTGGGTGATCAGCCACAGCTGGGTACTAGAGTTTCTGGAAGTCATATCAGATGCAATAAAACCTAGGAAGAGAGGCGGGGAAAAGGAGAAACAACATAATAAAATTAAAGTTCCTTCAAGACTCCCTCAAGGAAAGAATCAATACTACTAGGCCCCTCTTGCAATTTAAAACTCTGTTTTAATTAAAACTTTTTCATGACTGCACTGCGCTGAAAACAGACTGCAGATGTGCAGCTCACATCCATGCTGAAGCGAGGCAGAGCACCTTTATGCATCACAGCTGTATTTCACAACAATTTTCTACAAAGGAACAGAGAAAATTTCTCTTTGAAATTTGTGAACCTCAAGTACAGCTTTCAAAATGTGTCTTAAACCTGAACCTAAAATTCAGGAGCAGCTCCCTTTCCTGTCACCTCTGAATTTATTGTGCATCAACACTCTGCTGACCCCAACAGCTTTAGCTGGGAAGCAACAGAAGTTTTATTCCCAAGCTGGAGGAACAAATCATGTTTATTAAAAGCCCACATATGACATTTGTCAGGAAGAACACCCACTACCTTTCTCTCCTGGAGTCAGATTTCTGCACAATGTGACACTTGTGTAATTTGCGATATTGTTTAATATCACATCTAAAAAAATTCTATAAAATAGACAACAAATTTGACAGTTATCAAGAAAGACTAAACACAAAGAGAGGAACATAGGAAACCTGTAATGTAATTTCAGCCAAGTTACTTGCTCTCTCGGGAAGGGAAGTTCAATAATTCACATTTCAGGAGGGCACCAGATTATTTTTGTAGTAACAAAGGAACCGCTTCAGGAAAC
Organism: Gallinago undulata; assembly: GCA_026546715.1. NCBI lineage: Eukaryota > Metazoa > Chordata > Aves > Charadriiformes > Scolopacidae > Gallinago > Gallinago undulata. The sequence continues at coordinate 531,862 of JAOTQQ010000079.1, read as the reverse complement.
ATTAGACAAACATCTAGCAGGGTGAGCTATGGAGCCAAAGAATATTCTCTGGCAGGAAACAAGACTGAGGAGCCCCAGTAAAACTGATTGCAGACAGACAGATCACTGGTGAGGGATGTCAGCACTCAAAAACGTGCTGCTGCTTTTATCTGTCAAAGTGGCACACCAGTGCAAGGAGGTCACAACGACCAGGGATCAAAAGGGCTGCTTAAACTTCAGCCATGGCTCACCACACAAAAAAGCTGTTTTCCAAGCTCAGAACTGAGCACACGAGGTACAACAGATGCAGAAGATCCAAAATCATTGCACTTTCATATTTATACAGAAGTGAGATGCATCACAAAGGGGCAACTGCAGCTGAAGTTTTAACAGCAAAGGAACTTAGTTTGACCCTCAGAACAGTCAAACAGAAGGAAGTAATGGATTCATACTGCAATTCATTCAGGCACAAAGAAGAGTAACATTCACACAGGTGAACTGAAGTTACAGGAACACACAGGTCCACTGGAACTTCTCCACCCAGCACCTTGTGCAATCTCTTCTGCCCTGTGGCTGCCCCGCAATGAGAGCCGCAGGGGTGGGTTCAGAGCGTGTGGGTCTGTGGTACCTCCAGCCTCCCTTCAGCACCCTCCTGGCAAGTCTCCCCCTTAAAATGTCTCTTCAACTATTTATCACAAACACACTGATCTCACAGATTGCAAGATACTTGACAAACCAGCAGTGCTTTGCAAGTGAACTGTTCCGTTACCTCCCCTTTTCACCAGCTGCTCCAGGACACATGGACACAGCCGCCCTACTCACCTAAAATATTTTCATGCCGCAGCAATACAGTGTTATACAATTCGGTTTCCCTGAACCAGGATTTTTCATCCCTAGAAGAGAAGATCTTCACAGCAACATTTTCTCCTTGCCACTGACCCCTCCAAACTTCTCCGTAACGGCCCTTTCCTGGTGGGAGAAAAAACACAGTAAAAGTTGTCAGCTAGCAGTCTTCACAGGACAGAAGGACAGGCCGGAAACTCAGCAGCCATGGCCAAAACATCTCACTGATATACTTTGAGCCCACTGTGAAGTGGTAAAAAGCATACAGAGGGGACATATCCCAAGGTAGTAACATCGATCTTTGACCCAGCTGCTTCCTAAAATTTAACACTATTCCATTAATAATATGTGTGCTAAAGAAAAAAATTAATGGATCCTTAAAATTAATACTGAAATCCTGCAAAAAAAATAAAGACCCAGAAGAGTTTTAGGAAAGAGTTACTGGAGAGATTCTCTCTTTCAGGGGGAAAAGAGCAGCAACAGCACATCATCGCCTGCATTGTCCCAAAGCCTCAGCGCAGAGCAAGTGACAAACCATTTGAATTCCCACTCTAATGGCCCAGAATCACAGGGTTTGGTTTGGTTTTGTAAATGCTATACTAGCCACTTTGCTTGACAGTTCAACTCCAAATCTCAAATCCAGATGATCCTTTTTCTAATTCTAAAGCTTTCTAATTGAACGCCACTTAATGAACTAGTGTTTGTTTCACAAAGTACAGAAACTAGGCTTGTTTGGATTTTCTAACACCACCTTTCTGAACAAAGCTTAAATTTCTCAATCATAAAGCACAGATGATATTTGCCCCTCTCCTCTGCACAGACTGGAAGGAATTTTTTTCCCTTCACTTTCCAAACCCAAGTCTGTTCCGTAAGCCGAAGCCTGAAGAGTTCCACCCATTATATAGGCAACTGAGGAAAAGCAGTGAATTGTGATGGGAGATAAAGCCTTCTCCCTGCATTTGTTACCAACACTTGGCACTAGATGTGAACAAGGATTATACTGACCTACACACTCCACAAGCGTGATCTGGCGAGCCACCGTTCTTTGCACCAAGAAAGGAAGTCCAGAACCACTTCCAGATGTGCAGGAATGGTCCAACAAATCCTGTGCAAAAGGAAAAGCAGAGGTTTATTACCTGTGAGAAACTGCATGTTTTTTGTCTGTTTCAATACAAAACACTTCGCAGGGCAGGTTCAGTTAAAGCTCACTGGTATCTCAGTGGCTCTGGTGATACCACTTGGGCACTCAGGATTGAGACACACCATTGCCATCACCATCCAGATGGACAGAGTGTTCTTTGCACAGTGTTACCACTTCAGAGAACATCCCAGGCACAGAGGAGACTGCCAGGGGAGGAATAACTTGGGCAGAATCACCTTCTGCTGGTGTGATACAAACAACACAGCAAACCCATCCAGCACTGTTTCATTCCTAGATGTCTTATTTTGTCTCTATCATTTATCTGGCATCACTGCATCATTTTGTTTAATAAATAAATCATTTTGTTTAATAACGGACAATAAGTTTACTGCCTGTGAGCCTGGAAGCTCGCTCGTGGCCCACAAGCCATCCTCTGTAGTCAAAGTTGACTCTTTGAGCACTTTGTTCTTCTCTCACTTAGTTTATGCTCTCTCAATTCTGTGTCTGTCACCTATTTCAAATAGGTTAGTATCATTTTCTCTCTTTTCCCAAAAAAGTTTTCTATGTCTTGCAATAATCTGGGCTACCTCAAAAAGAAATAAACTTATTTTCTCTAACTTCCATACTTAAAACTTTCTGCCATACAGTTAGCAGAAAGAAAACCAGCATTTACTTTTGAACATTCCTGGAGGCTAATTTCTAATTAGACAAAGTTTCTAACTGAAATGGTAAAACAGATTCCAACAAATTCCTATGATACAACTTGCTTTTTCAGCACCCTTTTAGTCACAATTTATGCTCAGCTGACCGTTTTGTCTGAAGTAATATGGGAAGTCAGTTTTACTGAAAAAACCTACAGAGGGGGTTCTCTGATAGACTTCACGTCCCTGTCCCAAATCAGCTCTTCTGACAACACCCACAGAATTCATTCTAAGTCTCCTTCCTTCCCTACAGTGGCTGAACCATGCCAGATGAACAGTCCCTCAAAAAGAAAAGTCATTGTGTGGTAGCTAACAGTCATGGGAAGTTCTGGCCCAAACTAATCCAGTTGGGTACAGTTAGTTACTTATAACTGCAAAAAGTGTCTGTCACGACAAAGAGGGTGACAGGAGTGTTACCTGCATCACCCACACCACACATGCCAGTGATACTCCACAAAATTTTCCATAAGGTCTGTCTTAGAAGTTTTTATCAGTTTCTGGTATTTTTAGAACATGGAAAGCAGACTTTTAAACTGTAAGCTTATGAAACACGAGTGAGATTCTAATTGAATGTTAAAATCCTATTAGCCTTTCGAAATGCTAATACCCAGCTACTTTTCTGGCTAGCACTTCCGTCTTAATGCAAAGCATTAACAACTGTATTACTGGAGTCTTTTTTTCTTTACAATGGAAAACAGAATTTAAAAAAAAGCATAAGCATAACCAACTTTCTAATACTTCCAAACTGCACTTTTGGGCTTTAACCAGACCTGATTGAAATCTCACTTCTATAAAAGTGTTTTCAGTGAGTGCTCAAGAAAAAAGATAATCTAAGACTGCCAAGAGACTGCTATTCCACTTTTTAATACAATCAGAGACCTCATTTCCCTCCTGCTTCTATCAGAGGAAAAAATTTTTAAAAAAAAAACAACCCAAACTTATCTGCAGCGACTGTAAAAACAAGATTTGAAGAGGCCACAGCTCTTTCCATTCCCCATTAGGAAGCCGAGGGCTTTAAGCATGTGCTACACTATGGAGATTAATCCTAAATGTAAACTACAGTGTAACAAAACCGGCGATTTAAAACACACAATAGACAAGAAAAATCTGGATCTTAAAAGAGACTGACTGTTTAGATTCCCATTTAGAGACAAGGAACTATCAATAGTGTTTTTACACACCCAGCACTCAGAGCAGGGAACACAGAGCTAAGAGGGTCTGGCAGCCGGGAACAAACCGCTCCATTAAACCAAACCTTTACAGTTTGCGACTTCCCCAGTTCCTTTTGAAAAGAATTTTGATTTATTCTTCTCAAGTTTTATCATTGTTTCCAAGTAACATCAAATGACAAAGTGCAAAAGGTTTGCAAATGGAATAGGAATGGTCTTGCGAAGATAAGAGTTAAGAGCTGGTAAAAGCTGGAAGTCAGTGCTTAAAGACCGATAACCAGGGGCACACACACCCCCAGCTGGTGGTAAACGCATCAAAACCAGCTGTTTTAAAACAGTTACACAGAATCAAGCCTTGTGGCTAATTAAAGACTGACAAAGGCATTAAAAAAAATATACACACACTAGGATCATGAAAGTCAGCTTCTAAGTTTTCAAAAGGCAAACATACCTTTATTTCCTCCTTTCCCTAGCATCTTTCAGCCTTTCAGGCTGTCTTTCATACACCAAAGATGCAGTACGTTTTTACACCTTTCACATCACTTCATGCTACCCGATAATCAGGGTTAATACTCCGTTTTGCTGTTTAGACATTGCTTCTATGGACGTAAACAGCATGACTACAGGTTATGGCAATTCTCCAGGTCAAAGGAGCTCTGCCTGCAAAAGTTATCTTTGGTTAAATGCTATTTAAACTACAGCTCTGTGAGCACAGGAATGTCACTGTGGAAGTGCCAAGTGGCATCCCCGGCAGCAAAAGGCGCTGTTATGGATGTGGCCATGCCCAGAGGGGGAGCCTGGGAAGTGCAGGGAGCTCCCCCAGGTTCTCCCCACACACACACAGGTTACTCACTGCCAGCGTGCTGTCCCCAACGTTGGAGGCAATGAGGCCCTCGATTGTCCCGTACTCTGCATCTCGAGAGTTGAGCCTCTCCATGTGGTTTTTCTGTATTCTCCGGATGATCGGCACAGCTACTGCAGAAAAAACTATCAGCACCATCACGGGAGCCAGGATAACGATGATTAGTGTTTCCATGCTGTAACCTGCAGCGTCTGGTAAGTTTTGTCCTGGAGAAGGAAAAAAGGGGAGGCAAAGCGGAAGGGAGGGAAGAGGGAAGGAGAGAAAAAATAATAAATTTGGGAATTCCCAAAGAAAGTCTTTAAAACCAACAGCACTGACACCAACATTTAACGTGGCAGCCACCTCGTCTGATGGAGCGGCGGTGACACCACCGGAGCCGTGAGTGTGCCCTGACACCCAGGATGCAGAGCGCAAGAACAGCCCCATCCCCTCAGAACAAACCCCTCCTGCGACCGTGCCATTCCCTGAGAGGCAGGAACTCACCCCTGACTGTGTGCTTGAACCCCTGCCACCCAGCCAGCCGTGCAGACCACCCACCCTGTGGGCATCAGGGTGGGGAACCACGCAGACAAGGCCTTGCTGCACTGGTCAAACCCTTATTTCACTACCACTGAAGCCCTCACTCCCAGTACATCAGGTGAAAGCCAACCCTTTTTTTTTTTTTTTTCTTTCTTTCTCAGAATTCACTGTGTCCAGCTCAACCCCTCACCTTTAGAGGAGGGCAGCTGGGCGGTGATGTTCATGTTGCAGAGGTACCCCTGGCAGCACTCCACAGCTTGGTCGGGAGAGGGAGGCGTCTTGCACGTCATCTTCCCTTGTTCGTAGACCTGGAAGCAGCCTTTCTGGTAAACCTTAGCACCGTCGTTAATGCTCAGGGAGGCGAAGCATTGCTGGCCTTGGCAACGATCCCCGTTCCCGCAGGACATGCCTTCACACACGCATTCGTAGTGGACCATATTTAGCTTCAGTTCATTGTCTGTAAAAGGGGAAAGTCGAGGAAAAAAAAAAAAAAACACACTATAGTGGTGTTCTTAATAGCCTTAGTTATATTGAGATAAAGAAATCATTAGACAATAAAGCCTGTTTAAGGGAAGAAATACTATTTGCAGCTAGTGCTGCAGAACCACAAAGTAGGAGCTAATGATACTAACTCAGCCCTTTCAGCAAGACAAAGGTATGAGCTTGCACCACCAAAGAAATACCAGCC
>JAOTQQ010000079.1:502687-525860 GCA_026546715.1 Gallinago undulata | reverse complement strand
GTAGGAGCTAATGATACTAACTCAGCCCTTTCAGCAAGACAAAGGTATGAGCTTGCACCACCAAAGAAATACCAGCCATATCTGTTCCCTCCCAGCACCCAGATTTCCAGAGTTCAGTGCCATTCCCCAATACCAGCCATATCTGCTCCCTCCCAGCACCCAGATTTCCAGAGTTCAGTGCCATTCCCCAATACCAGCCGTATCTGCTCCCTCCCAGCACTCAGATTTCCAGAGTTCAGTGCCATTCCCCAATACCAGCCACATCTGCTCCCTCCCAGCACCCAGATTTCCAGAGTTCAGTGCCATTCCCCATCTCCCATACAGCACGGGAGGGTCATCGCACACACTCAGCAGGGGAGAAAACTCAAAACACTGGAAATTTACAAGAGATTTGCCACACCATGTTAACTATTTCCATATAGAAACACATTCTCAAGCATTCTGGAAATGAATTTAACAAAATCCAATGAAGGCCATTTAAGTTTGCAGCAGGCACACCTGGCAAATCCTGTGTAGCTGTAACTGGCTCACTCAAAAATAAGTCTGAAGCAACTTTCCTGGGGAGACAGGCCTTTGGTGAGCACCTTGGGAGTGAGTAACCAGGAGGTAAAGGGAGAAGCAGCAGAGATCATCAGCAGGTACAGCACCTGCCTTCCAGCCCCAGAGCCCAAGCAAGGAGAAGAACTTCTCAGAAAAGATATGAAGTAGGAAATTGAACTCCAAAGCATCCTCAGCAAAATGTCTGGAGATGCCCAGCCGGGGCAGAACCCTACACACTGCCACTTCCAGGGGCGGCACAGGGTCGCTCCAGGCTCAGTGGGGGAAGACAGCGCTCCCGGCCAGCTAATGGGGAGCACTGGAAGCTCCCCAGTTCCCTGAAGATGCAGGTGCTGGTGGTGGCACGCAGCCACAGAATCAGAGAAAAGGCATGGCTGGGCAGGACAGAACAAGTCACTGTGTCACACACATCCCATATGCACAGACACACACGTTCATAGTAACTTAACTCATGTTTACATTCTCTTTTTTGATTTTAACACACAAGAAAAATTTCCAGCCACAAAACACTGGATGGTCCTAAAATAGCAGCTGGGCATACTATGCGTTGGGCTTTTTCAAGCCTATCATTAGAGCCTGCCCACTGGGAATATAACGCAGTTGGTCTTCCGCTTTGTTTCCCCTCTCCCACAATGAACAAGTGCACAAATAGGATCTTCCATTTTAGAACCACTAACACAACTAAACTAGGGAAAGAATCCTGAAATCAGACAGTGTCCATCACATTGATCCCAGTCATACACGTACCAATTAATAACTTCACTAGTTTTATGGAACTTTAAAAAAAAAATGTGTCAAACAATCCTATAATAAAGTTCTGTTCCTTCTCCTCCCCCAACAGTGAAACACAGCCGAGAGGCTGCAGCAGACCAGCTCAGGAGCAGGGATCTCCTCCAGCACAGGCCAGACGTATGGCCCTGGCTGGCCGCACGGGCAGGCAAGGAGCCAGGCTTAAAAATAGCCCCAGCCCTGAACACCTTCACTGCAGCTACTTCTGTTCCACGATGCAGAGGCTCATTGCTGCATTCATTGTGCACACACACCCAAAAATCTCACTGTCCACACAAAGACACAGAGATTTGCATTAACTTCTCATTGACTAGTGGATTAGTTCATTATTATGGAAGTGTCAGAATTGAAGCTCCTTTATTTTGTTTGCTTATTCACGTTGTGAAAGTCAACAATTAAGAGAGCTGACTCCAATTACCCAGGTATTTTGACAGCAGAGGAACCAACAGCGAGCTGGAAGGTGCCGTGTGTTCAGAGCTGTCACCCTGCCTGCAGGACACCCCAACCCCACGGGGACACCCCGGGGACGCCAATCAGCGATGGAAACGTGCAGAAGCAAGGAAACAAAGACAAGTTATTTACTTCTACATAAAGTTCAGTAACTGGTTGCGTGAAATAATCTGTACTGGTTTATTTTATATCCAGTTCTCAGACTGGAGACATCGTTAACCATTTGGGGAAATACCAAACTTCTCTCCAAGGAGAAATGCACTACATATGTTTCTGGGAACACATCTTAATCTTGAGGTGATCTCTTCATATTCAGAAAAGCCATTCATTTTCCATCAAAACAGGTCATACAATAGGCGCTTGACCATCTTTTCTTACTGGCACCACTGGAACACAGCTTCTTCACCTGCCTTTGGCTTGAAAAAATGCCTGTGTTAACTATGTGACATGGTCAGCAAATATTGACATAATTTTAAAAAAGCAATAAAAAGTAAAAACATATACCAAAAGAGTCTCAAATTTCTTTCAAAAGACACAGTCTCCAATTACATCACATTAAAGCAGGGCTTTAACAATACTAAGTCACTTCCTTCCAGCCACCACCACCCTCCCTTGCAGAATTCCATAGAATCACAGAATATCTCGAGTTGGGAGGGACCCACCAGGATGGAGCCCCACTCCCTGCTCCCCGCAGGATGGAACATCACCCTGCAGACAAAGCCTGGCACACCTGACCACGCAGACACAGCACGTCCAGGAGAGGCACGGGAGCGCTGGGGGGGATGACCCACCTAAGACCACCAGACCTCTTAGTCCAGGGCTGGAGAAAGCAGCCGGGTTCCAGGGAGGGACAGAGGCAAGTAAACACGCCTGTCCCCAAGGGTCCTTCCCCCCTAAGCCGTGCCTTCGTACCGGCACAGGGGTGAGAGCCACAGCTCCATCCGAGTGCTTGCCCTTCGCCCAGGAGCACGGGGAACCCCGAGGAGGAGTGACCCCGGGTGCCGAGCGGGCAGAGGGACTCCCCCAGGAGCTCCCCCCAGCTGCACAGCCCCGCAGGCAGCCACCCCCCGGCCGCATACTCGGCATGCACAGACACTGTGCTCATCGGCCGGCCTCGGCACGCTCGGCAGCCGGCTCCCACTGCACCGGGGTTACCTCCTCCCTCCGCTCGCTGCCTGGACGGCTCGGGACCCCCGCCTCCTGGGGAAAACCTCCAAATCAAACCAGAAAGGTTACAAACCACGGGGAAAGCTGCTGAAATCTCCAGGAGCATGAAAAAGACCTAAGGCTAATACATTAAAGGCAAGCAGTATTCTTTTTCATTTTAAATTGCTACGACTGGGGGAAGAGGTGGCATCTGCTGGGTCTTCATACCATAGGCAAGCAGACTCAGAAAAATTAAAGTCTCTAATCCTGCTTGCCTCGGATTGAAAAGTCCCTTTGAGTCCATTTTATTGTACATTAGACAGCTTTTTTGGTGCTTAGCTTCCCTTCACAATTCTTAGCCGTTCCAGGGAAACGGAAAGTAATAAGCCTGTAGAGATGATTGCTCCATTCAGTTTTATTTTCTCTCTCAATGCATACTGTAACAAGCATTATACAACAGCCATAATAATAAAAATCCCAGAATCTTTTAGGTTGGAACAGACCTTTACCATGGAGTCCAACCCTTAACCTAACACTGCCAAGGTCACCAGTAACCCATGTCCCTAAGTGCCACATCTGCCCAACATTTAAATACCTCCAGCGAGGGTGACTCAACCACATCTCTGGGCAGCCTATAATAATTTATTTTATATAGGATTTATTAATTTAACAAAAGCCTTTGAATTATCCAGCACCAAGAAACAGCCATTCAGCCTTATTGTTGTTCTCCATGCCACAAACCCCCCCAGAACCAGACAAAGCCCCGGTGCTAGAGCCCCTGGCAGTGCGTGGGAAAGCTGGGAGGCGGGCAGAGGGGCAGCCCCCCCCGCCCAGCACCGGAGAGGGGTCAGGCTGTTCCCGGGGCCAGCAGGGCCACCAGAGCCCCCAGAGACTTCCCGGCAGGGTGAGTCCAGTCCCAGGCTGCCTCTGGCAGGGAAGCTGCAGCAGCCAGAGCCAAAGGTGGCCCCGACACCTTCCCGGTGGGCAGAGAGGGCAGGGGCACGGGCAGCACCTCGGGCACCACGCTCCCAGTGCTGGCTTCGGGAAACACCACTTGTGCTCCATTGCTGGCAACTGAAAAACCTCAGGCTCGGAGGCACAGGCACTACTTTATTTAGGAAGCAGGGTTTAGCTTCTTGGGGAATGAAGAAAAGCCTCTTTCCCCGCTTTACAGGGCTAATAAAAAAGTAACTCGGCGGTAAGTGCTGCAATAAACCTTTAGAATAAAAGGATTTTCTGGACACTCAAGCAGGGAAGAGACGTGTTTCTGCACTTAGAATTCTACACAGTGTTTCATTTTTTTGGGTTGGGTTGTGGGCTGCACTTTTTTTTTTTAAATCATGTTTACTCTCATCTCCTGAAGCCTAGAGGCAATGCAGGAAGAATCAGTCTGCCCCTGAACGCTACCCAAAGGTAAGCCCAGACATTTTTCCACTCATCAAAAATGCAAAAAACACCAACCTGGTCCAAACCCCAGTGAAAGGAAATGGGCCGATCTGGGATAAAATACACGGTGGGGATCAGAAGGCTTTGTGCCTTTTTGTTGTTGTTGCTATTTTGTGCAAAGGGAAGGCACAATAACCATTCTCCCCCAAAACATCAACTCCAAACCCAGGGGGGCTGTGCTGCAGGGCCCCCACCTCAGCCCTGCCGCAGGCTGCTGGCTCCTCAGTGGCACTTGGGCACTCAAGGGACAAACCCCTGCGTTCTCCCGATGTTTGACTGGTGATGAAGCCAAAACCTGGATGAGAATTTGCTGAGGGCTCCACTAGGTATTCCTGCCTCCCCAAACACTCCTCTACAACCAGCCTGGAAGCTGGGAACTATTTACAAAGGAACCAGAATTGCATCAATACTGCAAACATGAGAAGAAGGAAGAGCAGGGTTGTTCATGCCTTAGACAAGTAATTGCTGATAGGAAAAGAAAACTCACCATAGGAAGTAGGAGGGGAGGAGAAGGGAAGGAATAAAGCAAAGCGAAATTATTTCCGTCTCTTCTACACATTCTTGTATGGGAACTCTATCACTGTGGGAGATAAGTACAGGCCTAAGCGCAGAGTTCTTTAAAAAATGATATTGGACAAGCTCTCCCTGGGCACGGCAGCTCCACGGTGTGTTCAGGGAAGTGTTCACTGTAGCTGTCCTGCTGGCTCACAGCCGGGAAAACGGCACGATCCCACACCTCTGGTCTCAGCATCACGGACAGCAGGAAAAGAAACGAAACCTCTTGACATGGATTTAGTCTTCTCTTGCTGCTCACTTATTGCACCTTTTCAATAAAAAGCTAACATTAAAGCCCTAGAACCTCCTGTCCTGTGTTTAAGCAGAGTCAGGTCAAACACCTACAACCCGATGGCCCACAGGGTGGTCAGTAACACAGCTCCACAGGGTCAGGTCCGCTCCTTGCGCCAGAGACAGCGACCAGAACCTCAGACCTTAACATCCACCTGGCTTTCCTGCGTTTCTCTTCTCCAGCTGCTTCTCTTCACGGTAAGGATGTGAAAGGCAGGTGGTTTAAGATTTTTAATATAAGCAGCTCTAAAAGCTGAAAAAACATTTTTGAGAACCATATAGCTGTGCTTCAAGAGAGCTAAGAAGGTACAGAGCAGTAAATGCTACCAAACCTAACATTAGCAGTTTAATGCACTTCCACAAACATTCATCCAACGTTCCTCCCTTTTTAAGTTTTGTCTCAATTTCCTATTCATAGATATGACTGAAGTCACCCACTAGACCTCCATGCATTGTTAATCCATTCTGACATTCCATTTCATATACTCTGCCTTTTATTATTTGCAGCAACAGTTGAAAATAAGTGCACTTCAGCAGAGCAGTTCAGAAAGAGATTTCACATGGTAAATACCAAAGCTATGCTGCAACAAACACTAGAGACACCTCAAGTCACTTAAAATTTTAAATTGAGAAAATCAAGTTATTTGCAGAAAACTTGTATCCAACATTTTTACAAGGCTGTTTGCGAAGTAGCAAGGATGCATCTTTCAGGAGGTTATCTCCCAAAACATCCAGAAGCCCTTCAAATGCACCATTCCTGCCTCTCCGCAGCAAAATACCCTTCTCCCTTTTTGCTGAGGCACATCTTTCACATGCTGTTTGTCATAACACCTCTGTGTGCACACAGCTCCGTAAACGATGTATGAAAGTCACTTTCCATATCCAAAGGCCTTACTGGAGCAACCATGGGAAAGTTATCCAACACCACACTAAATACTCCAAAGAGCCTTCCCAGAAGAGAAAAAAAAAATTTGCTTTCAAGAATTGTGACCCAAGTGCCCCTCGGCCCAGGGGCAAAGAACTGCTGGTTACACAGCTCAGTCACTGCCAGTCCAACCAGGCTCCCCATTCCCCTCCCCAGGCCCCCTGGCAAGACCCACACTGGTCACACAGGCTACAAATTCTGTACAGAAACAGGCAACAGACACCCTTGGAAGCCACCAGCAGTGGAGGAGCAAAGCTCAGTGCCAAGAGGAGCTGGGGAAGCGAGAGAGGGGCCCGCAGAGCCCACCATGCAGGTCACTCACCTTGCCGGCTCGGGCAGGGGAAGGCCAGCAGCAGCAGCACGGGAAGCAGCAGGACTCCATGGGCCATGGTGGAGCTGTGGAAAGAGAGGAGACATGAGAGCTGTGCATGCTTTCACTACGGCCTTAAAATGCAGCCACCCCAAAAATCAGTGTTAGCAACGTCAGCCATCAATTCCTGATACAAAAGGCAGAACCAGAAAGGTCTACTGCTCTCCTCTTTACTGCTTCCTAAGTCGCTTCCTTCATTTATAAAATTCACTTACTGCAATTTCTTAAAACTAGTTGGTTGTTGTTTTCCTAGAGTTCCAAAAACATCACATACAACTACAGCGCATGTACAGAAGCATGCTAGTAGGAAAACATCAACCCCTTCAGTGCCAAGCAGGCATGCAAAATAGAAGATATGTTCTTTCAACCAGGTATTAAGAAGCTAAATTATTGTAAACTGAAAATAAGGTGTGTAAAACTATGTATTATCTGGGCTTTGAGGGGAAATAGAAAAGACTTCAGAAAACTCTGTATAATTTTCTTTAAGCAGCAGAAACCATTGATAGACAGCAAGAAAAAAGAGCAAGTTGGATACAGGGAAAACACCACTCTCAGAAGAGTGATTTCCCTGATTTCCCAGCTTAAGCTGCTTTTCCAAAGGTTTTCCTTTCAACAGCCCAGCGTCACTTCCCCGCTGCCAAAGACAGGTAACTACAGCTTGTGTGAAAGCGCAGGCTGTTCCCAGCGGATCAGAGCAGGCACATGTTCCCTCTACAACAACAAATGAGTGAATCCTCTTGTGTATTTCCAATATTTTCCAGGATACTTGGTCTTTACAAGAAAATAAAAGCTCCGCTTTTTACCATGAAACAAGAATTATTTAACAGGCTTCTGGAAAGAAACTGTTCTGCAGTTTCTGAAACCCTGCATTTAACTAATCCCTACTCCCGAGTAAGAGAGATGAAGAGTGATCTGCCCTGGCTGGGATGGAGCCCAACCAGCGGGGCTGGAGCCCTCCCAGGGCTCGTCCCTCCTGTGCTGCTCAGCCCTGCAGAGCCCCTGGCCCGAGCACAGCCACCGCACTGGGGACAGAGCACGGGAAGCAGGATGTGCAAAGCAAAGCTGCTCTCCCTGACCAAGGCACTGATCACCATTCTTACGTCTAACTATTTGTCTTCATTTTCCAGATTGAATTCTAGTGAAGCAGATGAAACTTAAATTTGACATTGCCATTTTTCTTTCAGATACCTTCTGTTGCTGCCTTTTCAAATCATTAACGGGCTGCTTAAGTGCTTGGTGCCAAAAGCCAAGCCATTCACCTCTATATTTATTTCCTGACATGGATTTGTTTTGCAGAATACAAAAAACATTTCAGTAACCCCTTCACCATCAGTTACAATGATCAAAAGCTTTCTGAACTCTGAGCTTCCACACTTGCAGTAGGGCTCAGGCAGCGCCCACCACCCCAGTACTCACCCCAGGAGTGAAACTCTTTCTTTCAAACACCCATTCACCCAGTAACTTTGCCTTCCTCGTTCCTGATACACATCAATGCATTATTAATGTATGCCAATATTTAACCTTCAGCAATTCCGCTGGAAAGGCAGAGAAATGAAGTTATACACAGCACCATCCTTGAGCAACCCACTATGAGAAGCTCAAAGCAGCAGCACGCTAACCCAGGGAGCAAGGAGCTGCTCAGTGCTCCGGATGGGCTCAGGGGGGTCCGTCGCTCCAAGGAGGGTGGCTGTGGGACAGGGAGGGACCCCGTCCCCCACAGCCCCCCCACGCCAAGCAGCCTGTCCCAGCGCTTTCCTCACACCGCACCCAGGGAACTCCCCAAGCCCAGCCCAGGGTGGCTCAGGAGACCTGCCCCTGTTCCTTCACCACGCCAAGGGTCCAAAGAGCAGAGGCAGGACACACTGATTTCAGCGATGAAAGGAGCAAGGAGCCGGGCAGCACTTAGGGGACAGGCAGCACGGGGAGCCCCCCGGTCCTGGGGACACCCAGCACAAGGAAACGGGCTTTACAAGAGACAAAAAGTGAATTTAACAACATAGGGTGGGTTAAGACCTTAAACTGCTGCTGACACAGAGAGGGTTGTGTTGCCCCCAGGGGCTCAGGGCAGGTCTGCCAGCACAGGAGGATCCACACACCAGACCTGAGCCAGCCGGAGCAGTGGAATTTGAAGCACAGGAAGAAGAAAACACTGTGGAAACCAGGAAAACTCTGCAAGTCACACATACCTATTTGTCTCCTTTTCAAACAGTTCACTCACTTTTTAGGGAATTGAATATATAGAAACACACACTTACACACAAGCCCCTGACTCATGTTTCTCAGGGGGAAGAGGACCAAGGAAACCCAAGTTGAGCCCCCCAAAAGAGGCAGACAGCCTCCCGTGGGAGCTGGCCCGCCATGACCTCTTCCTGTCTCTAGACAGGGAGCTGGAACACACTCAGGGTACTAAAGTCAGCCCCCCATTCTCTGGTCCCACACGTCCCCAGCCCACCTCTGTGCTGCGGGCCAAAGCCAGCACAGGCTGGGACAGGCAGCGGTTCACCAGCAAACTGGAAGATTTTTACCAGTCCTCACCAAAGGGATCAAATAAGCGGAAATGCCATGATAACATGTCACTCTCGATCCCTCATCCAAAGCGTTGTTCAGATTTCCTCTGCAACAAAGCCCAACGAAGCTCCTTCATTGAGGAAGGCACCTGAAATCACAGCAAATCTATTGTTAAATGTATTTAATTAAGCAGGTAGCACAGGCCAGGAACAGCTCGCCCAGTGCCCTCAGAAGGGCCAGCTGAATGACCCATACAAACCCCATCCCGCATGGCCAACTCAAATCCCATTCGTGTACGTGCAGACCCAGTGAGCTCTGGGGTTTCTGGCAAGGTCCCCGCACAGCCCAGTGACACCACCTCCACCGCGGCTGGGGGACCGGAGCCTCTGACCGCTGCAAAATACTCAGTTTTCCTTCAAAAATTATTTGAGAGCACTCTAAAAATTAAAAAACGGCAAATAAACCCTTCACTGTATTAGCAGCACGTCAAGTCCTTCATCCCTGCTGTAGGGGTGGGGAACAATTCGGGTGGGCTCAGGCCAGGTCTGCTCCAGCCCACGCCGTCACCCAGCGCCAGCCAAAATCCTGCTGGAGCGGCTGGGCAGCGGTGTCACTGTCCCTTCCTGGTTGCCATTTTGCTCGGGAATGCCGTCCCTGCTGCTGTGAAATTAGCAGTTAAAAATAATCCCGGAGAGCAGGGTGGCTGCAGGACAGAGGGCCGGGCCGGGGCAGTGCTGGCCCCCAGCTCCAAAGCCCTGCACTGGTTTTCAGCCATCTGTGTTCCCACAGCACCCTGCGGGGTGACAGCACACAAACCCCACACAACACCGCAGCTGGGCTTGGCCGGCTCGCTTTCAGCTGCAAACTGCAGGCACAGCAGGGGACCAGTTCAAAGGTCCTGTTTCCACTGCTTAAAAAAAAAAAAAACTTTTTTAAAAAGCAATTAGTAATACATAAGAACTAAAATCCAGTTCTAGCGACACCAGCAAGCATGTCTCTTTCACTTACTACTTGTTTAGAGAGGAAGAAAACGTAAGTTTCAATGAAAAGAACAAAACTGTCTTTATTAAAACTTGACAGCGTGTTGCTATGGATCTAGAGGCCCAGAAGCTATCCAGTTATTATCCACAAGGACTTTTACCAAAGCAGAGGGCTGGGATTTAATCCAGATAAAGAGAGAGGAACCAGCAAGCAACCAGGAAATAACACACAAAAGGCACGTTCCCCTCGAGACATACCAACCTTGCCATGGTGCGGGGCAGCTCGGGAAGCCACCCCACAGCAGCAGTAGCCACCAGAGGGCATTGGGAGCCCAGCACCCTGAGTGCACCCCAAGCCTCTTCAGACACCCCTGGCGGGCTGGGCACAGGGTGCCTGTCTCTGCACCAAAAAGATCATTTGGGTTTAACTTTCCCCTCAAAAGCATATAATTAGAAAACCTGAAACTTGCTCTAGGTGATGATGGAAAAGTCTCCTTTAAAGTGGCACTAACAGATTTCCTGACAAACCCGCTGTGAAGTGCGGACAGTGAATTGAACCCAGCTCCAGAGCAGGCTGATATCTACTCCAAAGCCAGCTTAGGGTTCCAAAGGAGTCATCCACTGAACTCTTTCAGAAGTCTAAACGAACAATAATAAGCACATTGCATGGCAGATAGAATACTTACTTAGAATACCCAACTTAACATACAGATGCACAACCAATTGTTTTAGATACAAGAACTGATGAAATTCTTAAGAGTTCGCATTCATGAAGTCCCAGCACTTTAAACAATCTACCCTGAAAACCCCAATGCCTTTTCCACTTTCACAGCGAATCTGAATTACTTTCTCTTTTCTTCCCAAGAAAGCTATTTGTCTCCTGCCAAATCGTTCCCTTAGGCCTGACAGCAACGTGGAGGGGAGGGAGACCCTGGGCCCCCAGCTGGGACCACCAAGATCGGTGCCACAATGGGCCACAGGGCAGAGAAGGGCCAGGAGACAGGAGGACATGAGCCACCACAAGGGACACCACCACAGGCTGTTGGGACACTGTGGTCTTCACCACCCCGATCCAGAGCAAGGACTGCACCAGACAAAAGAGCAAGCCCAATTAGTGCAGAAACCAGAGACGATGCTTCGTCTCCATGTGACGCAGACATGGGAAGAGGAACCATTAGAGGAGTTCAGACGTCCCCGATGAGATCAGAGCACCCACACTATCGCTGGCAGTCCCGGTGGCAGCCAGCCAAGAGCCCCAGGGCTGCACATATTTTGCATGTACCTCACCAGATTTCTATCAAAAGAAAACATCCATAAGACTGGGTTGTAATTCTGCCATCCACAATAGCCACACACAAGCTAAATTCATCTACAGCTGTGCCTTTAGAAGGAAAGACGTGCTTTTAAAAGCAATAATTCACAGCTAGCTTATTTTTTTATTTTTAATTGAAACTCACCCAAACGGACTACCAGCCTGAGGAGAGCACACACAAAAGCATTCCTAAGGGCAGAGAGCAGCAACCATGGGTATTCCTTTCTCGAAGCCCCCAGCTTGCTGCCAGCACTCCGCAAGGTGGGAGGCAGCCACCAGCCCCCTTTGGCAGCCACCAGCCCCCTTTGGCAGCCACCAGCCCCCTTTGGCAGCCACCTCCCAGGGCCCGAGGCACACACCAACAGCTCCAGCTCCGGGAGAGCCGCGAGAGAGAGATCGGCACCTCCGGAGCCACACCGCCTCCGACACCAATCACTGCCAAACCAGAGAGAGCCGGGCGAGGGAGACCCCGGTCCTCCCGTGCCCCTCACACACAACGCAGAGTCATGACACTGCCGAGTAAAAATAAAGCCACCAGGAGGAACACAACTGTAAAACGTCGTGGAAGTCACTCCTTATGAGGTTGGGAGCTCGTTGGACCATGTTCCCGACAAGCTGCTGCCTCGGTTCTTAAATAAAGAGGTAACTTCAGAAATAAAATCACTTACAGAAATAAAATCCCGTTTGGTCTCCGTCCTGACACATGCCATGAGAATCCATTTATTGCCTATGCTGTCACCCCAGGGCTCCAGCTGACACACCAACTGCAGAGATGGCATCGCATGGGACAACAAATAAGGAACACTCACAATGTCAGGGTGGGGAACAGACACATGGCGACACGGAGGGACAATACAAGCGCTTTTCGGAGAGAGAACCTGGGCAGACCCCTTACCTCGCCAGGCCAGGGCAGGACAGTCACACAGACACAGCCCCTCCGAGGCAAGGGCCAGCAGGGCTCTGTGCCCAGGGCTACTGCAGGAGTAGCTCCCAGAGAACCAGCAGAAGGCCCAGGACATACAAGGGGCACAGCAGGCACCAAAACTCACACTAGGTTCCCCTGGTGAGCAGCTGGGCTCACCACCTCAAATGTGGGCAACAGAACCCCTCTGTGTGGCTGAAGGAGGCAGGAGAGGCTTGTTGTTAGAAAGCCCCAGTGTAAAAAAAAAAAAAAAAATTCGGGATTGTGTCCGGGCATCCATACAGGTATCCTGGGCAACCCGACGTGGGATGGCTTACTCAAGTGATGAAGCACACACAGACATTTTTAATTGATCTGAAAACCCCAATACATATTGCAGCTTCCTGGTGCCTTTGAATCTAAACGCATATCTTTCCATACCATTAATTGCTTTGCAGGGTAAATAAATTCACCAGGAGGCAGCTACCAAGGGTTAACATCACACTCTGGAACAGCTTTCGTCTGCACACAGCAGCATCCCTTAAAGACACCCATTCGCAAGTCACTGCGCAGGGCTCGCTGGTGGGGATGAGCACCCTGGAGTCAGGCGTGGAACCCCACGCGTGCAGGGAGCCAACTACACACGGTTTCGTTTACACGGGCAAGTTAAGAGATAGGAATTCGTAAGCAGATCGTGAGCCAGCCCAACGTGCACCAGCTTCACCTTACAGCGTGCGTGCCCAAGGCATCCAGCCGGTATCAGTTCCAAATACCGTTAGATACACAGGAATTATCATGGCTTCTCACGTATCTCACGTATAAACTAAGATGTTATTTTATTGTATACATACATTTCATTGCTCCACAGGTGTTACACATGGCACAGACAGTTCCTACCAGAGGGGAGCCCTGCGTTCTGTAGCTCCCATGAAAACAGTGCTGCAGCAGAAAGTGTCTTGGGCATTTCCCCTGTTAGGAGATCAGGGCTGCAGACGACTGTGGGTACCGCTGGCTTTGCTACGGCCCTTCCAAGTGCCCACACAAAGCACTAACATCTGGTGACTTCATTTGTGCTGGGGCCTTGGGCATATCAGTGAGACCTGGGCAGGCTGGAGAGATGGGCAGAGCGAAACCTAATGAAATTTAACAAGGGCAAGCATAGGGTGCTGCACCTGGGGAGAAATAACCCCCTGCACCAGGACAGGTTGGGGGTGACCTGCTGGAGAGCAGCTCTGAGGAGAAAGACCTGGGAGTTCTTGTGGACAACAGGATGACCATGAGCCAGCAATGTGCCCTTGTGGCCAAGAAGGCCAATGGCATCCTGGGGGGCATCAAGAAGAGTGTGAGCAGCAGGTGGAGGGAGGTCATCCTGCCCCTCTGCTCTGCCCTGGGGAGGCCCCAGCTGGAGCACTGTGTACAGTTCTGGGCTTCCCAGTTAAAGGACAGGGAACTGCTGGAGAGAGTCCAACGTAGGGCCACAAAGATGAGGGGCCTGGAGCGTCTCTCCTATGAAGAAAGGCTGAGGGACTTGGGTCTGTTTAGTCTGGAGAAGAGAAGACTTAGGGGGGACCTGATCAATGCTTACAGATACTTAAAGGGAGGGTGTCAGGAAGATGGGGCTGGTCTTCTCAGTGGTGCCCAGGGACAAGAAAAGAGGAAATGGGCACAAACTTGAGTACAAGAAATTCCACCTAAACATGAGGAGGAACTTCTTTGCTGTGAGGGTGGCAGAGCCCTGGAAGAGGCTGCACAGGGAAGTGGTGGAGTCTCCTTCTCTGGAGACATTCAAACCCTCCTAGACATGTTCCTGTGGGACCTGCTCTGGGTAGGCCCGCTCCAGCAGGAGGGTTGGACTAGATGATCTCCAGAGGTCCCTTCCAACCCCATATGATTCTATGATATGCAACAACCCCTTCCAAATCCTGCCACTAGACAGCACTTCTCCCCTAGAACCCTGTCAGAAGCAGTGTCTGCTGTCAGATCTTAGCACAGAACTGCCAATGAAGATACAAACTCCCTTTAATCTAAACAGAAAACATTGATTTATCCACCTGCTGTGAATAAGACCCAAACACAAATATTTTCTGATAGTGTGGCAGTTGAAATTACCTGTAAAAGCTGTTTCTGCTCTCTTTAGGAAAAAGAAAATAAGCACACAAACCCAATATTCAGACAGTAACTGCGACTCACTTCCAACGTACTCGAAGTCTCTCCCTAGAGCCTTCCATCCAGCCA
This sequence comes from Gallinago undulata, assembly GCA_026546715.1. Taxonomy (NCBI): domain Eukaryota; kingdom Metazoa; phylum Chordata; class Aves; order Charadriiformes; family Scolopacidae; genus Gallinago; species Gallinago undulata. Next base: position 511,394 of record JAOTQQ010000079.1, on the reverse strand, counting down.
GCAATGCTTTGTGCGTTAAGGATCTGATCCGGGCACTATGTGAGGAAGGAGCTCGAGGAGGAACACACTGTCAGGCATTTCACAACCGCTGCTTCTGTCACACCCTGGGCACCTGTCCCGACGGGTGACGGAAACAAGAAGTACGGGCAGAGACACGGAGCTGATTTCACACCTGCACCCAAAGGGCACCCTGTCTGACCCAGACCCGCTCAGGTTTTATTAGGGTAGGGTTTCACAACCCGTCTGGAGCAATCTAAACCCCGGCAGTGCCAGACCAGCCACCCAGCTGTGTCCCCAGCTCACTGCCACCGCTCAGGGTAGGCGCTCGCCCCTCCTCTTGGCCATGGGGTGACCCACGTCAGGCCACCCATCGCCCCACATGCTGCTCGCTCCTCACCGTGACCACACGTGCGGGGCTCAGCCCAGACACAACCCTGCCAGCGCTGGGGTGGTGGGAACACAGCTGGGGTAGAGACAGGCAGCCCTTCAGTGGCAGCAAAATCCCAAAAAAAAGGGAAAAAAAAAAAATCACAGTGAAAACACACCCTCAGTCCCTACAGAGAATCTGCAAGAGATGGCAGGGTCTTAAGTGCTCCCCACTAGCTCTCCAAATAAAGTATACCTTTTTAAAGCAAAATCCTAACAATCAGCCAAGTAAAGAAACATTTTCATCAGAACCTTCTTACATTTTTGTTTGTTTCTTTTTGTTGTTTTGTTTCCAGTCTAGAACAAAGCGCCCGTTTTTCCTCCTCACTTTCCCTTGCCTTTGGCCAAGCCCTTCCCAGCTCTGTCTCCCTCCGGGCAGCCAGGTCCTGCCCATTTCCTGAGACCACCTCAGGAGAAGGGAAAATACCATCATGTTCCTCAAACCCTAGGCACCCCGATGAGCCCAGGGAACCTTCAGCAGGCTGTGGGACAGGGCAGCAGCTGCCCCAGACGGTCACACACGTTACACCATGGCCTTGGACTGAGCCCAGGGATCCAACCCCTGCCCTGCCTCCAGCCCCGCAGCAGCCCAAGGCTGGGGCACCGTGTGTGGACACTGACATGCCCAACACCCCTTGGCCTACAGGCTGTTGTCTCTCTGCCAGAGAGCTGCATTATCATCAGAAAAAACTGAGATGGTGGAAGTTATTGTCTACACAAGATCAATGACTTGTCATCCAAGATTAGGATTTTTAAATGTTTTTTATGAACTATTCAAATATTATTACATAGATTGCCTGTTAGAAGGTTCTCACAGAACACTTCAGCCAACACAAAACATTTCTGAAAACAAAACTTTAGCTTCACTCTCACCAACAAAAATCCTAATTTTTCCTCAAAAATGTTGGGGTTTTTTTCTGATTTTCTTTACACAAGTTTTAAATACTCATCTCTTCACCTTGCATTGGTTTTGTGGGTCTTTGGTTTGGGTTTTTTTTTTCCCCCTTTAGTAGAAAAGCCAGAGTCTGTCTATACGATGGGAACAGCATTTAAAGACCATCTTCACACTGGCAAACCCTGCTGAAAGATTAAAATGCAGCCCAGTTCCTACAAGTGCATTAATTAAGCGGTGTCTCACTACAGCCTAGTGCTGTGTTTTCACATACGCAGGGACCTGCAGAGGTGCAAACGCTTTTTATTTCCAGGCTGTGATGTTACCAGCCAGATCCCTCCCAGCCAGGCCCAGTGAGGAGCTGCAGGACCCTCGGGTCAGCCCTTACGGCCCTTATCTGCACTGGAATCTACCCCCAGCGAGGACCCTCATTTGCACATCACTAATGGACCTGCCTGGGGAAATCGGAACCTGCACAGTTATGGTCCTTACCTAGGAATACTCTGCTTACATCCCTCAGCCCAAGCATCCTAACCAGAACACAACTCCTGGTATTTTGATGAAAATTAGCTATTTATTTTTTTTTAGATCCATTTCATCACATTGGCAGAATAAAATACCTGCAGTGTGACCCAGCAAACAGCCCCCCGTTACAATACGGCCACCCGATCCACACAGAGGAGCAGCATGGGGTAGCTGTCAGAAGAAGAGGGACACATGGAGATCCTGCCCTATGCCACCAGCCCAGCACCCACTGGTTATACTGGGACTGGAACAGCATTCTTCAGGAGCGATGGGCTGCTACAAAGTGGGAAAGGTTACGGGACAGGTAGAAGCCAGGTAGCACCGCTTAAAGCTGAATTGCTCTCCAACATCAAGCAGCCAAAGAAAGCCAAATTCAAATTAACAATGTATTTTTAGCACAGATTAGACCGAGAACAGAAGTTCCTAATGCTCCATAGGCACGTGTCACTGAACAGTCTTTCATCTCACCAGATTCTTTCATTAACTATTACCTTAGAGTCCAAAAAGCCAAATGCAATTAGCAATCCAGAAAAGAAGGAAACACCCTGTTGCATGAGAAAGTAAAATTCTTCAGAGATTATATTACCCCGCCACAGAATTTTAACAATATTGCTCTACAATTTGGTGTTGCCTGTTTGGACAGGACAGTGCCACATTATTTTGTTCTTAAATACGAAGCGCAGACAAAAGCACGTGGTCCCACAGACCACAGGCACGGTGGTCCCCAACCTCTCTTCTTCCGCCAGCATAATGCAAACTGGACACTGCCAGGCAGAGGCGTACGGAACCTCGATACATCAGGACACGTAACATCAGGGGGGCAGGCACCGCTCCCAGATGAAGGTAACTCAGAGCTGAGTGGAAGGAGCCAGTGAGGCTCCCAACAGGGGAGGGTTTCTCCCTCCTAGACCTCTCCAGTGGTATTTCTGTGTCCCCCCCACCAGTGATACTAACCTCAGAGTCACTTGTGCTGCTGTTTACACCACAGCTTTACCTTTTTCTCTCTGGATTACTCTGTCCTGACATCCCTTTGACGCTGTTCTAGCTCTGTCCATCTTGATCTCACAGCAAACCTCTCTGGCCCTCCTGGCAGCAGGACTACCCTTTCACGTCCCAGCTGACGTTCATCACCACCACACTACGCAACCCTCCATCTAATTACCAGGCATCTTGTCACCTCTCCCTTTGGCAAATTCATTCCAAACATATACAATTCTGACACATCTTTCCAGAGCTGTTATAAGTGTTCCCTTTCCACCTATTTAGCTGTAAGCTTTCAAATTCACGCATCTCACATGGCCTTGCCAAACCTGACTGTACTTGCGTACCTTCAGAAAACTGCTCCAGATATTTACCCAGACTTTTATTTTAATTGCTGTTACAGATGCCAAAAGCAATCAATCCAATTACTATTTAACAGCTAAATTAGCGTGGCTGACCTTGCACATACTCCTAGCTGCAACCATGAAGTAAAATGCAAGCTGAAATCCTCTTTACAGACGAGCCCAGCTTTGGATGCCTGTAGACCAACTGCCTAAGAGCAGCTCTTCCCTGATGATGTAGAAACGAAGCCATACTCTCTTGATTGAAGTGAGACTATGACAAACATCCACCGGCAATTCCCAGGGCTCAACACCTCCACAGAGAGGATCCAGCCATGACTGTTAATCCAGAAGACTGAAGACAACAAGTCAACAATAAGTTCACCAACTGCTTCTGAAGAAAGGTCAAAGCCCTCCTCGCTATGGGAAGTGATGGAACAAGAGACCATTCCAAACAGGATACAAGATGGCGCTTGTTCATACAGAGTATGTGACCACACCACTTTTTTTTTTTCCCAACACCAGGAAGTTATTTGTCATAAAGCCATTTTCTTTTGAGATGTGAATACACAAGTTAAAGGAGTGAATATGCTTCCCACAAACAACCTTTTACGGAAACTGTTCCTGCAAAAGGGGTAAAAAGCATTGTGAAAGGCCCAAAACTAAATTTTGGATGTCCTGGATAGTTACTGTCATCAACCTGTCAGCATGAACGATAGTACTGATGGAAAGGTCTCCATGTCCTTATTGCTGCTCAGCGGAAACAGAAAGCCAAAGTGGTCAGCAAGGCAGGAATCTCTCAAGAGAGTTTTCACCCATCTCCTGGCCACAAGACAAGACTTCTGAGTCTCATGCTGCAAAACCTTCCCTTCAAAAACAAATGGCAACAGAAAACCCCAGTTTCTCACCATCATGGCTCTAACTCCGAGCTCTCTGAAGCAAGCAGGAACAGGGTTGCAGGGATAAAGCAGTAGCTGCCATATTGCCTGTGAGTGCTCAATTAGGCCAGGAATCATCTGAGCTTCAGCTGGACGAGACGCTAAGGAAACCACAATAAAATGGACCGAGGCATCCAAAATGCTTCTCAGAAATTAGGCCAGACCGGGCATGAAAACATCTGGGCTTGGCTTGAGTCAGGAACCACAGGAGCGAGACGCCAGCGAGACGCCCCGGGGCGGCGGGCACAGGAATGCAGAGCAGCACCCGCTCCTCCGGCTGTGCCCCCTCCAGCAAACCTGTGCAACAGCCCGGCTCTGCTGAAGCTGTTGCTACAGCCCCGTCCCCTGGGATTCCTAAGGGTGGCATTTCTGGGCACCGGGCAATGCTTACACAACCACAGCGGGACAACCAGCCAGCTCCGCGCACACACTCCCTCCTCTGTGGCAAAAAACACAAAGCAAAAAGCGTTAAATCACAACAATCCTGGCCTATGGTAACGTGGTCCCGCTGGCTTAAGGCTGTCCAGGCCCCATGGACACACACCGATTCTCTCCCTCCCTCCCACACAAAGCCAATAAACCATCCCCCCTGTGACATGGACACGTTTACCCCAATCCCAAGCAGCAGAGAGAAGACTTCAGCCAGCAGAAGAGCTGTGCCTGCTGTACACCAGGCAGTGTCACCACTACCAACTTTTAGTTTCATAGTATTAAACAAGGCGAGCAAACTGAGCACAGCCACCCACCCAGGTCAGAAAGCCCCGAAGGACAGCCATGCCGCAGGGACAGGGACAGGCCGGGGGGAGCAGCCCACTGGCCAGGAACCAGGAGTCACCAGTCTCAGGAACAGAAAGAGAGAAGAAAAAAAAAATATTAAGGAGGAAATACACATAACTGCAGCAATCATTTAAAAATAAACTGCTCATACATTTTAGCAATAAGCATGACAGGAGGAACAGGTCAGGAAGAGACACAGGACACAGCGTATTTATGTATTTAATATAACATGGAAAACAGATAGACTGTTATATGTATAACCTTCAGATTAGCACAGGAAATGGCACTCCTGGCCACCATATATGGGAGTCTAATACGGGATGGGGAAGAAAGGGGGCTAAAAATTCGCTTTTAACTGGAAAAAAGGGTGTGTGGGGGCATTGCACACCCAGGCAAACCCCCCACTGCTCTCCAAGCAAGCCAGTGTTTAGTTTCCCTTTACAGCCCCCAGCTGCCCGCCCCACAGCTGGCACCGACCACCGCCAGCCCAGGCCCCGTGTCAGAGAAACCAGCGGTGCTTTGCTGGCTCCTCCGGCAGCGTGTGGACCACTAATGGAGCCTTTATCTCCCCGCTCCCCTGGCAGCGCAGTCAGTCCAACTCTGCGAACATTAAGAATGCTTATTTTTCCCCTCACTCACTATCTCCAAGCCAAAACAACATCTGGAACTTCAGCCTGCCGTACAAAGAGGAGAGACAGATTAAAACTGGAAAAAGCTACACAGCAGCTTCCAGAGCTTTAGAGGTTTCTGCTTTTATCCAAATTTCCCACACGTACCTTCCAAAACTCCAAAGCTCTACTGGGAGAAAAGCAGAGTCTCTCACACAGGCTCCCAAACACAACGTAAAGCCCTCTCCACTTCAAAATAACCTCAAAAAGGATTATCAGAAAAATAACAGGAACAAAACTGATACTCAAGTTTAGAGTAAGAATTTACCACAGCTCTCTGAACACAACAAAAGTGACATACCAATGACCTAGAAAAGGAAATTAAACACAGAAATATTACTGGTGTGCATTACTTGATAAAGGGATGGAAAAGAACCTGGCGCCGTTTCAGCACACACAAACGTCCCACTTTAACAGGCGGCTGTCTCCAGTGCCATCTAAGTGTGCTTTTTGCTGAGATCACGTCCAATGCATCATGAAAATCAATAGAGAAGGAAAACATCAAACCGGGCTGCAGACATGCACAGAAACCCAGCATGTACCAACTAGCACCAGCCTCCTCTGGGGAAAGACGTGCCAAACAAACACAGGCTGGTTTTCCCAACACCGCTTACTTAACTCTTAGTAGTTAATTAACAGAAGTCACGACTACTGGTTATTTTCTAACCAGCTATCACACTGGAGAGAACAACGAATTAACAGCAAACTGTTCTCCCACTCGTTTGCCAACCTTCTGCCCCCACCAACAGTGCCCCGCGGGAGCCCCTAGCCCCACAGGTGGGCACACCTTCAGTGTAACGGGGGCTGTGGGACAGCAGAGGTGTTTCCCACCCACCACCCAGGGCTCCCGGAGCGGGGTGCTGCCTGTGGCCCCCACCCTGGGTCCCCGCAGCATCGCCCCATCCATCCCTGCAGTGCCAGCCACTTCCCACCACCGCACCAAGCAACGGGCTAAGCAATGGGTGCTCTCAGAGGAGCAACTCCCACTTCTGTAGGGCATGGCCCCCCAGGACAGGTTACACGGTGTGCAGCAGATGGATAAATGAATTCTTCATCAATGCTTTTAATACATTACTTTCCTGTCAGTTGGCTGGATAAACACAGAAGTTACCAAAACATCTCCAGAACTCCCAGAATTGACTGAATAATACAAACTTACGTGACAGCTGGAGCTAGTAAAACTAAAAGTCATCCCTATGATTTGTGCAACAGCCATTTGCCTTTTGTTGGTGTAACGTTCCCCATGGACACAGGTAAGATGGCATTCATGTGCACACGAGCGTTGGGCTAGAACTGTCCTACTGCTGTTTCATGGAAGGGACTTCCTTCTCATCTTGTTCCTGGTTTTCAGAGAAGACCATCTAATATTCCTCAGGGATTCCCAGGGCACAGCTAATCAAGAGCAGGGCTAGCAGAGTGTGAAACTATCCGACCAGTGAAGTGCTTCTGCATGAAGGTGTTTGCTGGTCAGGTTTGTTTTTCATGAAGAGCCATTTATATATACAATCAAAATCTCTCTGCCCAGAATTTTCCAGAATTAGAAGAGTAACGCAGCGTTTGCTTAATACCTAGTTCACAACAATGCATTAAACTGAAATTTAGCTACCTGCCAAAGTTACATGGCAGAAATAATTTAAGTAAGAAAAGCCCTTAGATTTCTCCTCTTTCTCTCTTCCTTTGCTAACACCACGATCCTTTTCACTCACTCCACATCCTTCAAAGCGATGATTTTCACTCCATTTTCTGGAGCCTCCCCGATCCTTCACCTCCACGTCTGCCTTCATGTCCACACTCTCTCCTTTCAGCCACCATCCCTCCTGGCTGTCTCCTGCAGTAGAACTTCACATACACTACATGGCAGATGATTTTCAGACATTGGCACATTCCTTACAGAAGGATTAGACTGAACTTGTGCTAATCTCAGAGAAGTTAAGGAAGGTGATGCTGGCTAGTACCTGAAGTATCTCCTCCTTTGCCCCTGCAGCTGAAGGAACGTGGAGCCTGGGGTCAGTCTCAGCCTCTCTCCCACTCTCACTTTTGTCTTTTAAAAACATAGCTTTTATAAGTGAATGCAGTGCATGATCTCAAACTACTTTTTTCTAGCTGGGATCAACACCTCTTTTTGTTCCCTTTTTTCCTGTCTGGTTCAGAAGAGCACAGCGGGGTGCCAGCGGGCTGGGACCTCTCTCAAGGACACCCAACGTTCAACACCACAGCAGCTGGGTTTGGGGAAGACAAGCGTTGCCAGACACAAGTTAACACTGATGCACAGACATCAAAACACTGCTGTAACAAACATGACTACTAACAGCAGACCCTTCAATAGCAGCCCTTGTAAGGGATGTCTTCTTACCTGCAGCTGCTGCGAGGGCCATGTATTTCTGGACCTGCAGCTGTGCGTTCCCGTCCAGCTCTCCTGCAGGGGATGGGACCGCACATCTCACCACTGCACCCATGGCTCTGCTCTCTAAAGTCCTGTGACCATTTACACCCCCGGATGGCCAGGGACAGACAGCCTCACACCAGCCCCACACACAAGCCAGGGAGTGTAAGGCAGCTCTGGGGGGCTAGAAACTGCTGAAAAGGCGGGTTCTGAGCAAAGGCTCTGCTGGATGGCCTGTGCTCAGCATCTCACCACGGCCTCAGGTCCCCTCGCGGCTGGGGAGGAACGGGTGAGAGGTGTCTGAGCAGCTCCGCCATCGCCTGCGCTGCTGCGGCACCGGCATCACACCACACAGCCCAAAACACCCAGCTTCCCACCAGCAGGACTGGGAAAAAAAAAATAAAAAAAATCAAACAGCTTCAAAATCATTTTGTGGTAAAGTTCCTGCGGCAAGGCTGCCAAACCAGCAGCTCTGGGGAGGGCGGCAGGAGCCCGGGATCTGTGCAGGTCTGCACTGCTCCCCAGGAGACAACCATCCCTGGCCACCTGAAAATCCAGCCAGTCTGCACAAGCTGCTCCGGGCAGGTAACGCTGCCCAGAACTGTTTTAGCACCACAGAGAGTATTTCCACCCTTCCCAGACTGCTCCAGCTCCCACCACCACGGCTCCAGGGGCTGTCTCATCCCACACTGGCACCAGAGAATCATAGAATGGTTTGGGTTGGAAGGGACCTTAAAGATCATCAAGTTCCAACCCCCCTGCCCTGGGCAGGGACA
>JAOTQQ010000079.1:490964-502587 GCA_026546715.1 Gallinago undulata | reverse complement strand
GAATTTCTTTCTGGTGTCTAATCTAAATCTCCCCTCTTCCAATTTAAAACCGTTGTCCCTTGTCCTGTCACTGCACTTCCTGACAAAGTTTTCTTATAGAAGGGTAAAGGTTTCTTTGGACCTTCTATACTTGTTCTAAGACTTTGCTCCATCTTCACCGCCTTCCTCCTGTCTCCTCCCTCAAATTCAAAATCTTAATCTTAGAAATGCATAAAACAACAGTGACATTATTTCAAAGCACTTCATACCCCCAACCTCTCTCAGCTCACGTTGGATAAATCCACAAAAGGAATATCCAACACCCCCCTTCTGCCGCAGCCACTTGAACAGGGAATTCCTTACTCGGGATAGAAGTTTCTTTGGATCACTACCAGGAAAAAAATAGCAACAGAAATGCAAAATAAGCCCTACTGAGTAATTGTGTGAGCATAATGATTCAAAAAAAAAAAAAGCTAAGCAAAATTCAAGGTTAAAACAAACAAAAAACATTAACCGCACACCCACACCATTTGGAATTTTACCTGGTTTTCTGAAATTTTCAAAACAGCATTTTATATTTGCACAGGTGGAATATTCGTTTCCAGTTTTGGTACACATTTAAATACTTCCAAGTTGATCAAAGTGACTTAAACTACCAAGTTGCATCACAATTTAAATAACCAATTTCACACCCGATTTTGCACTTATTTTTTGTTCTTTTCTAAAGAAAAGGTTCATTGTCCAACACAAATGAACGTATTGTTAAGACTAACAGGAAAAGGCAGGAAAAAGGCATTCTTGTCCAGAATACGGGTGGTGGAAGGGAAGAAGGTGACTTTTGGCTGCTGTGGGTAGCACGCTGTGCTGGCTTGCAGTGACAGGGAAGCACAGCCCCCAGAGCTACCGCTCCAAATCTCTGCTTCCCCCCCCCAAGAATTCTGCCAAAAGATGCAAGAAGTCATGGAGTAACAGAGGGACAGCAATGGAACAGGCAGGCTGTGAGGGACGGAGGGGGCACAGCCAGCAGCTCACAAGCGCCCACCAGTCCGGGACCAACTGGGAGGGATGGATTTGAAGAACTTTGTAGGAATCTCTGAAGTGTCCTGGATTGGGAGGGAGGGTTTAATCACCTCTAAATCACCTTCACTACACAGCTGGGGCGAGCGTTTAATAAACTTTAGTTAGCATTTACTGTGCTCCTTTACAAAAAGCAACAAGCAAACAAAAATACAAATCTAATTAAACTGAACCCAAAACAGTTCAACCATTTAGGTTAATTTTAACTTTTATACTTCAAACGCACAACAGCAGAGGTGAAGTCTGTTTCTTTAGGATCTCAGTATTGCTTCAGGGCTGGGTCAGCTCAGGGATTAAAATATCATTATTTCCTCAAATTCTTCCACAGAGGTCTAAGTTTTAGCTTTCTGGATTTTAACACAATTCATAGTAAAATCAGATGCCTTTTTTTCTTTTTTATGTTTTTGCAGGTTTGTTTGGTTTTTTATAGGAAAAGTGGCCTTTCAAGATCAGAGAATCAACAGAATCTCCTTTAACATTTAGATACTTCAATATTTCCTCAGTGTCTCAAGAAACTGATCCAATACTGTGTCAGAAAACCCATTGCACTTTTTTTTCTTACTATGTGAGAAAACCTACTTCCATACTAAACTGTAACTCACGGTTGGCCCATCCAACCCTCATTCCTTTCCTTTGCTGTTGGTTTGCCTCTTGACACAGTAGCTACCGTAGCCTTCTTGACCAAGAATTATTACCCAGAAAGAAGATAACATATTAAACATACTTTTCTCTTCGGTCGTTAGAAGCGGAGATGACAGTGTTTCAGCATAATCCCAACAACCATTAGGGTAAGAACTATAAGCTGCACCAGGACCCCACGTAAGACATTTAACAGACATCTTCTCCATACAAGGGTGATGTGTACATTGAGAGTGTTCCATCTGACAACCTGCCCGAAGCCACTGCCACATCTCTCTGCACCACACAAAGGACACACAAACCTTCAACAGAAAGCTAGGGTGAACATAAAACTAAAAAATGAACATTTATTTCGGCACTTGTTACAGGAAGGCTCTAACTCCAAAAGCTGAGCCCCAGAGAAGCTGGAAGCACTTTCCAAAGCACCGTCCAGAGCCAAGGACAAGGGCCCACTTCCCGTACACCCCATGTCCACACACCAGCTTTTACACTGCAACGTGCTGCTTTTTTGGAAGAATCCCTCACTTCACATACAGCCAAACACAGCCATGGGGCTGAAACAAGACCAATCCTCTCAAAAAAGACAACGTTTTTCGAAAAATATTTCAGAACTTTGAGGAAAAAAGAAATACATTTCATATCCTTCCATACTATTGGCACACCAAGCCCTCAGCTAATCATTCCCTTCTGTTTGCAGATTTGGGTTGGGGGTTTTTCCTTCATGTTCACATGGCTCAGCATTTTAGAAAGAAACCTTTTCTGTGCACACTTAATCCTCGTGCAAGAATTTGCAGATGCTCACCAAGCCCTACTCCTTTGAGAGACCTCGAAGTTCATCCTGCAGAGGGTCACAGGGGAGGAGGCTGCAAGGCCCCCCCAGCCTTCGCACCTCCCACCAACAAAACCCCTGCTCCTCACCCTGCAGATGTTACCTGTGCTACCAGGAACTCTTCTGGTAAGGCAGTCCCAAGTCAAACACACAATCAGATTCCATCACTTCTTCTGAGCTGACCCTTCTAAGAAGCTCATTACAGTGCCACAACACTACCAGCCAGTGCGTCAACCAGGGTACAGACATACCACCACACGCCACCCAAAATCCCAATGAGGTGTTTTCAGCTACTGTTTTACCCATATTCATGAAACACTAAGTGTACACACAGAGCAGAACAGCACCAATTCACAGCTGGTATGCAATTACTTATTTTGTGATGGATACTCATCCACCTGGGTTCTCCAGAACTCTCCTTTGAGAGGCCCAACAGAAGAGGAAACCTTCACTACCAACACATGGGTTCCTCACCTGACAGTCAGCTTTGTGACCCCAGTGCCAGGGCTGCTTTCAGTTCGCAGGCATCTGAATTCCAAGGTGAAGACCCTGCCCAAAGCAGGTCACAGCAGTTCTCCAAGTTCCAGGCTGGTTCCAGTCTCACTTCTACAGGGAGTTACCTACGCTCCAATTCTGTGGTTCTCTTTGCCTAATATTTCCTCAGGTGTCCTCCAAAGCTTGTTCAAAGAAGCTCCTTTGCTCTCCCAGATGTTCCACAAAGTCCTACCATTTCCCCAGCTGCTGTGAAGTCCCACAACCACATAATCCCACAAAGTCCATCCTGTTATGAATCTTTCAGGAGCAGAAAGGGCACAGAGGGAAAGGACCATGCGCTACTCTCAAGGAGGCAGCACCAAGAAGCAAAGAGCCTTCTCCACTCACCCTGACTTATCAAACTTCAGCATTCCAAGCAGAAGGCAGTCAAAAGCTGCGAGCTGGGCTCCTTCCCTCCCCTGAAGAAACAGGGGTTGCCCATTTGCTTTGCTTTCAGACATCTTGTGGCACACACAGGCCTGAAGAAAGTCTTTCTAGATTTTCCATCATGGCTAGGAAAAGCTGTAAATTTCCCTCTATAATGGGGGAATCTGGCAATTTCTTCAACCAGGTCTCAGAAGAACCATCAGGTACCATGAGACAAACACCGCAGACTTTTAAAATCTGCAAGTTAAAGGCTGCCCTATCCCAGCAAATGGCCAGGAATGGTTCTCCCTACTCCCTGGGGAAGCAGCACCAGTGCCCACAGGAGACCCGCCGAGGCCATACAAGGACTGATGCTGCAGAGCCAGAATGGTGACAAGGGGACTGCACGTAGGAACAGCAGCCTCCAAACTGCATCTACTTCACTTCTAACAGCCTCAAAATACAAACAAACTATCAAAATCCCTTTCTTTTGACTTCATCCACCGCTGCATTGATGTGCTGGGGCTCTATTAACCCAGCCTTGCGGAACAGCTTCCAGTTAGTTCACCTTTTCCATTTGCTTTAGTCCACTCCCCAGAGCTCTATATCCACTAGATATTTATTTTAAAGCTAAGCCAAACCCATTCAAATGCTAACGTTTCAGGGCCTTCAATACTCTGTTTGCATGCAGTAGGGCCTCTTTGAGAATAAAGAGCATCCACTTTGGGAACTAAACCAACATAATTATAATTGGGCTACACGTCAAAGTTTTACAAATCCCCGGACTGGGAATAAAGCGAGTTTTGCTCCCAGCAGACCCTTTGTTAAGGAAGGCATAAAACTGCATTGCAGGCTCAGAAGGACCCATTTCTCACCAGAGACTCCAGTAACTGCACGAGAAAAACGACAGCATCTAAAAGCCAGTTTGGTTCTTCTGGCTCAGAACTGCCTGTCGTTTTGGCCTTCCTAATGGAGAAACAAGGCAAAGTTACCTCAAAATCTTGGATGTTGCTGTACATCAGAGAGCAATAAGTATTTTATTTGAACATCTAACCGACATCCAGGATCAAATCCCAACTAAAATGACTTTTCCACTCATTTAAAAAAAATGCCACTTTTGCACAAGGCATGGAAATACCGTATTTCTTTCGAGCAGTATTTTAATGGTGCTTAGGTTTTTCTTTCCATAACTTAGGAACAGTCATACTGATGCACTCATTCTTCAAAATATTATTCATGTTGTAAGGAATATGTTTGGAGGGAAGAGTCTAAATAGCTTCAGATTCTAGAACAGGTTTTGCAGAACAATTATGCACAAGTTTGCTTCAGAGGTATGGACATGAGTCTTATAAATGTGTAAAATGCCTACACAAAGACAGAAAAAACCCTATTGTTTAGGCAAGTTGGAACACGTTACTCATTTAGATTATTCTCCACTAAAGGCTGATGCAGACATGCCAGGTCCACAAACACACACAAAATTGTCTACGTGGCATTTCTGGCACATTTGTAAAGGCCTAACTGACAACCAACTCAGATGAGGTTAAGAGAGATAGCAAAAGCAGAGCCAAGGAGCTGTTCAAGAATTTTTAAGCAGATTCCCAGCAACAAAAGCCAAGGGGCAGAATCCAGGAGACCAGATGTGGAGGAAAGACCAAGCTATGCCACATTTGACAAGTAGGAAGCCACCCGAGCTGCGCCTTGACCAGTGCTGCACATGCACCACGCGGGAGCTTTCAGGTAGGGGCAACATATCCCAGATTTCTTCACAACCTTGTAGGTGGAGCTTTTTCTTCTATCCCAGTGACTTGAAATAACTTGCATGTTTCTTTCTGGACAGAGAAGGGTTCAAATTATGCAAAGATGCTGGAGCGTAGCCAATCCTCAAATGATTTAACCTTCATAAGCACAAAGCAAAGGCGCAGCTCTGCTCTGCCCCAGACTGTGCTTGGCTGGACAGCAGGGGCTCCCACGCTGCAAAGAGAGGCTTCTGCCCAGGAGAGGAGAACTGCATCAAAGGCAGACCCCTTGGTGAAGGCAGCTCCTGCATCAAGATAAGCAGAGACCATTCCACACCACATTTACGCCTCGTTCCCCTCAAGATGAAAAGCAGGCAGAGGGAAAACTGCCATGCCAGCATCTTTTTATCACCATTTCATTGAGACTCAGGATGCACAAAGGTTTTACAAATCAGCCCAAAAACACAGGTCAAGTGCAATAAAAATTACTTACACCAATGCCCAATAAGTAAGAATAAATGTCAGGAAAGGAACTTCAGCCTAAGTTTTCCAAGTATTTACTTTATTTTTCTATTGTAATCACAATCACCAAAAGCACTACTCCCTCATGTGGTTGGGTTTTGTTATCCGTTTTTCTAATTGACAAGCATCAGCACCTTTTTTCAATGAACTAAGAGTACATCTAAAATACTTTTTATTATTAACTTGATACTTAACCAGTATTTAAAAGCCAAATTGAAAATCATTTTTTTTCAAATGCACAACTTACTTTAATTCCACTGCTAAGTATTCATAATTCATTTAATTCTACTGCTAAGTAGATATGAAATAGCTGATTTAATACTCTGACTAGTGCACTACAAGTTGTATAACTTTTCTTTCTGACAATAGAAAATAAGGAGTCACATATATTATAATACTACAAGACTGCCACATAAAATCCATTGCCAAATCATCCTACATCCTGGGATTTGTCCAGCCCATGCAGTCAAAATCCATGTTTTGTCAGCCTGCTACGCAGAACTGCAGCTTCAACAGGCAGTTATACTTGAATATCAGTGAAGAGTGTAATTTAGCTGATAAAAACCCAAAAAATATTACTCCTTATGAAGTCAAGAAGAGTTTCAACATGCAACATGGACATGATTTTTACCAATACTAAACAACCTGCAAGGTACTATCTTTTCTCTAACATAACACAGTACAATTAATTTATTCTCTTAAACCAAACCATTTTCTTTTCATTTTATTTTCTCTTTTAAGATTCAGCCTTAAAATGACTTAATTGCTGCAGTCCACCCACACAAACACAAGAGACAACTTTATTGCAGTGGAGAGCCCTAAATAGCACAGTCTGTTTTAGGCTGACTAATACAAACATGCATTTTGTTTAATTTTACATTTGTTCCTAAGGAGATTTAGATCCCATCTCTTCTACCTCCAATTCAGTACCAACTGACATGGTAGGAAATTAGCCACCCCAAAAGGGAGGAGTAAGGCAGATTTACCATCATGGTGGTGTCTCACAGAAGACAGGCTGGCCACCATGCTCATCACATCCTCACAAGAAGGAAGGACAGGCAGGACTTAGAGCCAGGGCACAAAAGCCAGCAGAAGTTCCAAGAACATGTGTTTGAGCACGCCCCAGTGTAAGAACCAGGGCCAAGAGCAGGCAGGCAACAAAGAACCCCACAGGGGAGTGGGCCACACCAGGTCCAGTCTGGCCCCAACAAAGGGGTCCAAGGACCTCTGCCAACAGCCTTGGCGACAGCCAGAAACTCAACACACCCACAAGACTCAGGTGGGAACATGTGGAGGTAGCACACATCTGCCCAGCCACTGAAACCCTCAGACACGCCTCCTTAGCACCAGCACACAAAAAAAAAAAACAAACCAGGAATTAATTTGGGATAGAACTAAACTGGCAAAGACAAACGAGACAAGCATGGCTCCTTGCTTCCCCAGCATTAGTAGCCAGCAAAAGGGCTTGCACAACCCCAGCACCAACTGCTGAGAACTGCTCCGCCAGGAACCCCAGGCCACCCAGGGCAGGTCGGGGGGCCTGCTGGGGCACACCGACTCATGAAAGCAGAGCTCAGCAGCTTGCAGGACTTCAAAAGAAAGCCACTTCTAGCCTCCGAGCTATCCACCCAGCCAAAGCTGCCAGCCTGCTCCTACTGTTACAGGATACTTGCCAGACAAACAGCAGACCTGCAATTAGAAGAGGTGTTTGTTGGCCTCTCTTCTGCAGCTCATTAGCAGAGAGGTAAGGTTTGTAGTCAGAACAAGAAATGCCTGACCTCCAGTGAGCAGAATGAGTTACAACTGCTCTGCAGGACAAGGAGGAGGTCCTCCTACCAGTTTCCACTCAACTAAGGACCATCTGTGGCTTCAGCATGCTGAGAAGGAACGTTCCAGGGGCTTAGGAGAGAAGGTTAAGTGTTGCAGCACCATCTCCTCTTCTGTAAAAAAGCCTAGATCTAGATAATAGCCGTTGGTGTTCCCCTCCACAGCTCCTGCCTCCATCTTTGTTCATTTCAGTCAAACGCAAAGTCTAAAGTCTGCCTTGGACAACTGCCACACTGGAGGTCCTCTGTTTTAACAAGCTTTTCCTAATCAAGCCATAGTCTTCCTTTTCCTAAACCAGACTTGAATTAATACAACAGGCTACAGACACTTCCTTATGCAACTTCTCAGAAGCACTACAGGTAGCAAACAGTACCACGGTTTGATGCTGCCAGAAGCATTTCAAAAAGGAGAGATGCACTGACAAACATAGCTTCTGAGGATGAGCAACCATCGGGTCAACAGGAGAGACAGAGGAACAACAGCATGTACACTGAACTCAACAAGAGCCTGCCAACTCCAGAAGAGGCCAGCAGCAGATACTGAGGAAGAAGCAAAAGGACATGGCATGCAAAGGTCCTTCTTCCACCCTCCTCTGCGCCCCAACCTGACACTTCCCAGCCAGAGGTAAATTCCCAAGCCCAAAACTGCCTCTGGACCACTGCATTTAATAGTCCACCCACAGACCTACCAACTTCCCAAATGCCTTTCTTAAAAAAAAAAAAAAAAAAAAACACACACCACACCATACACCAAATCTGCAATCGTTCTGTAACTACAACAGGCACCACATTTGTCTTAAAACTGCTGACAATTGACTACACATGGTATACCCTATTTCTTATGATGTAAGAAATAATGCAAAGTCATCACTTCCCATTTACTCTCATTTCAATCATGACTTTAAGACCTCTATAATATTTCCTTTCAGACATTTCTCAGCAGAAGAGTCAGTTTCTTTTGACACACTGCATCTACACCATCTCACAAAGCTTTGTGGAACAAGACTGCCCCAACCCAATGTCAAACTGAAATGACAGGTCCTGAGCACAAAGAAACTGCTGATCCAAAGGACAAGGAGGTAACCTACTTGCTTAGGGACTCACGCTGCCTTTGTACTCAGAGCACCATCACTGGAGCTGAGGGACATGGATCTTGGGGGCTTTAGAGGTGTTTAGGAGCTGGTGGTGCAGTAATTTGCAGCCAGGAAGAATGCAAAACATGTTCTAACCAGAGCGGGGCAGAACCCTCCATCCAACATCCCCAGGATCTAACCTGACAGGCACAGCCACCACACCATAGGGCACCACACCATAGGGCAGCACCAGTCCAGGAACGAGGCGGAGCACCCACCACCAGCAGGAATTCAGCACGAAATGAAAGCACAGATCTAAAGAACCCTGTTTAAAGACGAGATCGTGTAATAGCTGGCAAAGACCATGATGCAGCACCTGATGTTGACTATTCACCAGCAGGGTCACTTCTGGCCTTCCAGGGAAGAGTCAGCATGGAGCATGACCATCCATTTCTGAAATACATCACTACCTTCTTTCATGTAAAGTAGAAGTAATGTACTTATTTCACTAGGAATATCAACATACTCTCGATGTTCCTTCTAGAAAGCAGTGAGCATTCCACGGCACTAATGACAAAGGCTGGATTCGATGCTACTTCATAATCATAGTTCACTGCAGATATTGTTATGAGACTTAAATCTTGAGAGTATGCACTGAATGCCAGTGAGACTTACAAATACAGATCACCCTGAAATAGGAACCTGTGAACACTGAGCTGAGCACACCTAACCACAGAAACCCACATTTTAAGGAAGGGATTACCCATCAGCTGGAACTGGGTCACGTGCATACTCATGGTCTAGTATAGCCAAGAAAACCATTTTATTACAACTCATTGCTATTTACCTACACTTTTATGCCTTTGAAAACATTAGTCTAAAACTGTGTTTGGGCTGCAAACATGGTGAGGAAAAAAGGAAGTTCTTGTAAGCATTTCCATGGAATTCCATACATCTCATAGTCAATAGCATCTTCTAAATTCACGATCTCAAAACACTTGGTAAACTTCTGTGAATTCAGCTTTCCAACACTGCTAAGAAATACTATCATTCCTTATTCTCCATACGTACAGATATGTAAAGGAAGTAAATTACTTACATTCTTAATGCGTAGTCGCTGAACAGCAGGATTTAAAAGGTGCATTTTTAGACCGTATTGGAAACCTTTGTAGCTAACACGGTTATAAACTGTCTGAGGCCTGACTTCCCTCAGGTCTCAATGCAAACAAATACCCCCTGACACACACGCACACCCTCATCACGGCCCCAACAGGTCTCCGGGAACTCTTATGGACAGAGAGGTTGGAAGAGGGAAGTTATGACTGGGAAACCTACTGCGTTCAGCAGTGCCACTGTCACCTTCTGTGGCTCTGCAGAGCTGCACAGGTGAGTGGGCTGGTTTTAACCTCTTAACACACAGTAGAGGAGATAAAAGGTACAAGAGCAGACATTGAGATGCCCATTTGAGAGTTCAAATACAATAGACATTTGCATGCATATGAATGCATGTGAATTCAAGCAGGCATTTTGGGGGGGGTTTGGGGTTGGTTTTTTTTTTTTTCAGGGATGAGGGGACTAAAAGGGTGCCTAATTATTTTCCAACGGCTGTCCCTAGATCCTGTTTTAGCATGAGGCTTCATTAAATTTAAGCATGCCTTCAGAGTACCAGCTGGACAAAAAACCCGAAAAAAACAACAAAACCCACAAACACAACCCACCCACAACACCCCCTGGTGTTCTTTCCCCCGCCCACGTTCTCTTCCTACCCCAACAGCTTCTGCGCTGCTGAAGAGCCCACCGCTCTCCCCCTTCCCAGGCAGCTTCCCAGCCCCCTTCCCAGTCAGAGATCAACGCGAGGAGGGAGCAGGGGCTGAGAGAGAGAGGGGGGTTCTCCAAACAATTTTTATCCCTCTCTCATCACTCATTTGCTCCCAAAGAAGCGATGTGATGCCTCTGCCATTGCTGTGTCTGGCAGCTTTGGCAAGAAGGGGGAAGGCTCCGAGCCTGCCCTGCTGGACACCGACCGAAGATGGGCCAACGACACCAGGTCAAGTTCTGCTGCCACGTGCCTTCCCGTCTGCCACCAGCCCTGGT
This sequence comes from Gallinago undulata, assembly GCA_026546715.1. Taxonomy (NCBI): domain Eukaryota; kingdom Metazoa; phylum Chordata; class Aves; order Charadriiformes; family Scolopacidae; genus Gallinago; species Gallinago undulata. The sequence goes on along the minus strand of JAOTQQ010000079.1, from coordinate 491,909 downwards.
GTGCACCCTCACGCTGGGACCCACTGACAGCACCTGGGCTGCAGACAACCACAGCCTCATCTGGGAGGAGTGAAACAGCAAATTAAACCCCCTCTGTAGGCCTGGGAAGACATAAATTTCTTTTGGGGACCTAGTCTCAAAAAAGAAGATAAGTTTTGCAGGAAATAGCTATATTTAGCCCTCCCCTTTCACCTCAGCCCCTCAACACGTTCTTCTGTGGAAGAATCTTTCTAAATGCTGTCAAGAGGTGAGCTTTAGCAGGTCAACTCAGCAGAAAAAATGCAGCCAACTTAACATATATTAATACACAATAGTGGAAACAAGCATCACAATATCAAATAGCCAGCTACAACAGCATAAAAAAATATTTCTCATGTCTCAAAGTGTGTTAACTTGCAAGCTCCAAGAACTTAATACGCCAAAGTTATTTCATGAGTTAAATCTGTGGACAGTGAGCCTGAACTTCCACATGCACCATTCAGCTCCTTGAAAATACTTTTGTAAGTAACTAACGAAGCCACAGTATTCTCTACAGAGAGTATAAACATTAAGTAACAACCTTAACAGCTACACAACCAAAAATATTTCCAGTCTCCTAATGCACACATAAAAATAAGTCACAAGAAAACGAATTAGCAACAGTTATTACGCAGTGGAACTTACGCAGAGACTGTCCACCACGGCTCTGGAAACATCATCAGTGCCAGGTCAGGAGGATTTTCCTTTCTCAGCTTGCAACTTTGAAACGTGTTATAAGACTTAAAACTGAAAATATGTAACACAGCTTTCTTCCCTCAGGCTGTTTTATTTAAATCACAGGACAGCTGGGGTTGGAATGGACCTTAAAGCCCCCCCAGTGCCACCCCCATGCCCTGGGCAGGGACACCTCCCACCACACCAGCTGGCTCCAAGCCCCCTCCAACCTGCCCTTGAACCCCTCCAGGG
>JAOTQQ010000079.1:438372-472454 GCA_026546715.1 Gallinago undulata | reverse complement strand
TGCACCTACAGCTTCTGTGAAGGTAAGGCCACCTCCGAGTGCCCCTCCTCCCCCAAGACCCTGCCAAGCCTTCGCACTCCTCTGCAGGCAAAGCAAAACTACCTCCTGCCCCCTCAGAGCCTGTTCCGAGGTCAGAGCAGGGTTGCCCTCACAACAAGCCATCCCAATTCCAGTGCTTTCCCGGGGCCAGGAGAGTTGGTCTCTTGTGCTTCTGGCAGTTCAGTTCTGTCAGGTCACCTGCGAGGCCAGCGCCGCTGCAGCCGGGGGTGGGTCTGGGGTGAAGATCCACCCAGCAGCGGGTGCCCCTGGGACAGTGCAGGTGACCAGGGACCTCTGGTGTCCCCAGCCCGCTGTGCCAGGGGAGCCCGGTGCGGTGCCAGCCCCTCCGAGGGCTGTGGCCGGTGTCCGCACCCCGGGAAGCACGGGGCCTGGCACAGCAGGGGGACAACACTGAGCTGGTTCCTACAACAAGAGCGTAACCTCAGAACTAGCAAACAGGAGAAAAACGTCAGGAAGTGTGTGCCTTTTACATAAACAAACTTTGGTTACTCTGGAACCGTTTCCTTTGCAAAATTAAATGCTGATTGCCCAGTAGATGAAATGTAATAAATGAAGAATTAATGATCTGAGGACTATTTATAAACCTTTGGATCTGCTTACAAATGCGACCATCTGCGTATTGCTCGAGGCCATGTTTTATTTAAACAAAAAGCCGTTTAGAGGCTGAGCAGTGGGAAGAGCAACAGGAGGAGGCTCTGCCCCGGCCAGCGCCCCGCAGGTATGGCTTCACTGCCACAGAGCCCTCTGCTCGCCGGCCAGAGGAGCAGCTGCACCAGGCACGGGTCCCCTGGGCACCCAGGGTGGCTGCAGGTGGCCAAAGCCACCTGTGGCTCCAAGGAGAAGGCGGGATGGGTGCCCACGCCTGGAGGCACCGCGCAGAGCCCCGGGTCCTGCCCACGGCGATGCCCGGGCATCGGGAGGGAGCAGTGGCACGGGTGGCAGTGACCTGGGACACAGGTCCCCAGCCGGTGCCACCTGGGCCGGGAGCAGCTCCAGCTGCCTGCCACCCCAACTCCTTAAGGACAATTAAACCTGAATTAAGGGGTTTCTCCTCTCCCCCGTTCTCCCGTTCTGCACAGCTCGCCATGCCCCTCTTCCATGGAAATTTGGCATTTTTGGAGTTTATCCTGGCAGACTTTCCGTACACCGTGGGCCTCAGAGGAGCTCCCAGGACTTGTCCCCGTGGGGTGAATTGCCCCCTGCGCTGCCCCCCCGGGGCCTGCCCCCCCCGTGCTCACCCCAAACCTGCCCTTCCCTCCCCTGGGCACAGACAGGGGGCTGGTGCGGGTCCAGGAGCTGCTCGAAGGGATGGGGGTGGGTTCAGAGGGCTGCAGGGCGCTGCGGGGCTCCCCGTGGGCACCCCCGCTGAGGGCAGCCCCAAAGGCTGGGGGGGCTGGCAGGGGCCATTAGACGGAGTGCTCTGCTCCTTTTCCAGGGACAGAAAGTCAGAGGAGCTCGGAAGGGCTTACGATGCCAGCGTGAGGAACATTGAAATGGAGTCCACAGCGTTCACTGCCCTGTGCAGGCTGCGTGGCCTCAGAGGTGAGTCCTCCCACATCCCCCCCCCGTCACCCCCCCGGGCTCTGTTTGGCGTGAGACCCACACCACCCGACGGCCACGGGCACACGGGGGTTCTGCTCAGTCTATTCCCCGAGAAACAACAGCTGTGAAGACAATCACCAGCCACTGCCTAAAAATCAGTGTCCTTTGTTTCAGAAACAAGCAACTGCTTCATTTAAACTCTCTTTTTTCATAAACGTCTTGGTATTTATAAAAGATGACAAGACGACTATAAACTGAAAGGATTTTGCACCACTGAAATTATCTTGTAGATCTGTTTTTAAAGGCAAGGAAAAAATAAAAATCAGCTGCCTTAAGTTTGGGATCTCTGTTTGTGGGCAGCAGTGCAGGAGCCAATCTGGTCTCTGAAAAAGAAGAAAAACAACGCTGGTCTCCCCTGCAGGATCAGCCAACGAGCTGGGTTTTAAAAATACCGAGTTACCCCAAATGAGATACCAAAATAAAATGCACAAATGTACACAGAATTGTAATTTTAGCACAAACATGCACAAATTAAATCCAGCAGACAGACAGCTCCCATGGCTTTTGGGCAGTCTCTGTAGCGTTCCCCCCCATTAAAATACCTTCGCTTCAAGGCTCAGATCCCGTTGCTCCTGGCCCTACACACAGCCCGCTCTCGGGAACGGTCACCCCCGCTTCTCCCCTGCCTCCCTCCCTCCATAGCACCCCCATCTGCTGCCGGCTGCACCCCGAACGCCCCGGCCAGGGCAAACCTGCTGCCCAGCGCCCAGAGAGTCCTGCCCGGGGCAGGACCAGGCTACGGGGTTTCACCAACCTTTGCGTTGGTTTGGGGTGAGAAACTCAACATTGGTTGTGTCTCTGATGGCAAACCATTTGGTGCAGTCACTGCACACATTCCGAGCAGTCACTGCACGCATCCAGAGCGGACGAGGGCACCAGTCCCGGAGTTGGTGAGCACACCACGAGCACAGTCGGTGAGCACACCACGAGCACAGTCGGTGAGCACACCACGAGCAGAGTGCCTGCTGAGGGTGCCAGGTGAGGCAGGGGCACTGGCACCAGCAGGAATATCCCCTCAGTGTTTGCTGGACCAGCACCACGGGCACTGCCGGGAGAAGACAGAGGGAGGTCTCCTTTACCCCGATCCTCAGTTTCCCCTTTCAAGAGTGAGGATTCCCCCTTTCCCAGGCGTTGTCGGTAAGGCACCCATTAACAGCTCCAGGGCACCACAGTATCACACTAAGGAAGTTCCTCTCATTAGCTGGATACACAGATATGGATGTCCAGATCCGTCTAATATTCATCATCCTTAGAAGTTTTTGGTTGGATGGCTAATTGTAACTTGTTTACATGCATTTTACACTCATCTTATGTAAAGCTTGGAAACATAATCAGTTACAAAATGAAATGACATCAATTTCCCTCTCATTTAATAGAATCATATTCAGTAGTCTCAGCTCCAAAATAAAAATCCCGGATCTGAAATGTTATTTATAATTTATAGTGAAAGACTAATCTGCATTATGAAATTGCATGACTGGATTGCAGTAAATCTGATGCAGCAAATTGGTTTCTAAATATAGACAAAGGTTAAGTTTCTTCTTATAATAATCAAGGAATAATAGAAACAGTCATGATAATGAAGATTTTATAACTAAAAGGAACCTGCAATGAAAGTTGTGGGATGTGTTCCCGTGTCAGAACATAACCTAAAGTGACTGTCCCGCAAAGCTATTTTGGATTTATGCTGCCCATGGAACCAGAGTTCCTACTCCAGATGCCAGGCATCAGATGGGCTGTAGGGTCTGTGGGACACTGTCACGTAGCGGTGTCCTCTCTCCCAGCTACAGGGACACAGGGAATGATGCTGCAGCAGCCCTCACCCAACCCATAAAACCCTCCCCGAGGCCGGCGTGAGGCGGTGCAGCACCGCGGGAGGAGGGCACCACGCTGCTCCCAAGGATTGCACACCCCCAAAATGAGCAGTTCTGGGACACAGCCCAAGGGAAATTTATTGAAAGTTTCCTGTTACAGACAATCCCCCCGAAGCTTCTCTCCTGCCGACGCAGGAGGCACTCTACATTCTGAAAGCTGTAGATTCCATATCTCTTCTTGGAAGCTTCAGTGGAGGAATTTTTGGTAAAATCTCTTTTGCATAAAGCGTTTTATGAAGCCCAGCTTCTCGAAGAGCCAGCTCAACACGGAGTCTGGGGTCAGAAATGATCTGTTAAAATAAACCACAGTAATGATAAATAGAAACGAAACAATACTTTCCTCATACACACAGTGTATCCTAAAAGGTATCTGTGGATGTATGTATTTTAAGAGCTTTAAAAGATGGTCAGAAAATAAAGCCTTCAAAAGCAGACAAACTCAGTGGTGAATAAGCCCTGTCTCACTGCACGTACCTCGATGCTGCCCTTGTTAACATCAATGGTCACAAACTATTGTAGCAAAGAGCCTGTTGTGATCCCTCAGCAGCACTCCAGGGCTGGATGGGAAAGGGGTTGAACTCAGTCTGCTCACTGAGGAGCTGCTGACTTCTCTACATTCCCCACCGACACAGCCCCGCTTCCAGCACAAGACTTTTAATCCCTCCCTGTTTGTTTCTCTGGAATCCCAGTGCTTCCAACACGTTTATGGTTTCTCACGGCCTCGCAGCGACTGCACGAGAGCACCACTTCCATTTGGTACCACGAGTGCCTGGGGAAATTGCTTCTAAAATTTGTCCAAATACTTGACAGCATTTGTAAGCCTCTTTCAAGTCCTTTTTCCACAGGCCACAGTGGGGAGAACAAGAGACCGTGAGGTTGCCCTCAGCTCTCTCATCTCCACCGCGGTGCCCAGAGCCATGGGGCAGACCCACGCTGGGGAACACTATCCATAAAGCCACAGCAGCTCTGGGATGGAGCTCAGCTGTACGCTCAGCAGGAACCACTGCCACATCCAGGGCAGCAGCAAACCCAGCTGGAGCCGAAACGGGAAGAATATTCTGAGAATTCAGGTATCAGTCCCAAAGCTAAGGCTTTGCAGAACCTAATACATCAGTCAGATTTGGGTAAATTTTAATAGCCAAACAAAAAACTACATCTCTTGTATCATATGTCTCCTTTACCAACCTGAGAAGCTTTAAAATCTCTTAAAACAGGAAGTACTGGACAAGCTTAGTTATAGACATTGTTAAATTTCAGCTTATTCAGTGGTAAAAGAAAGCTTTTATGCCATAGAATTGTATCATAGCACTTCTCTTTCTGTAAACATAATTTTCAAATTCCAGAGTGGGAATAATTTAAAATGCATGGACCAAGCAGATGGAGAACAGTAAGGGAATCAAAAAATCCTCCCGTGTTGCTTAATTCCATTTGGAACTGAGCTTCACTGTCCTGAGCCACCCACGTGACCTGCAAAGAGGAGTACAGTTACTCCAGTTCCCTCCTCCGTTCACACCTCACTGGCTTCCTCTCCTCTAGCCCTTCCATGTCACATCCCAACTTTCAATCCAGCAACACTGTAAAGGTAGCCAAGATACTAACTTTCAGCGTATGAAGCAATTTGTCCTGTGCATAACCTTCCAAGAAAAAAAGAATACCCCATAGTTAAGTTCCCTCTGAGGTAGCTCTTCGGAATACGGTCAGGAGAACTTTTATCACTTCGGATACTTCGCACAACACTAACTGGAGCAGGTGAAAAGGAGGAACTCTTAAATAAATGCATAACAATGCAAAAGGGGTGAGTTTTGAAATGAAGAAACAGCAAACAGATCAGTCCAAACACCTATTACACACGGGAACTGCCCATCGGCCCGTTGATCCCGGGATCCCCTCTCCAGTGGTGGTTCAGGGAGAGCCCGGCGGGTCGGAAGGGACCTTTGAGCTCTGCTCCTGTAGCGCTGCTCCAGCGCCTGCTTTGGGCCAGGGATTACCCCCTTACTCCTAACGCTGTTATTTTTCCACACATTATATTCTACGGTTGGGTGCTGATATTGGCATGTAGGCCGTATTGTGAACGCTGTGGCTGTCGCGACGCCTGCGCACACACCGAGCTACACCACACGGTCACGGTCACGGTCACTCGCCTGCTGCTCACTGTACGTGTGCAACGGGAACAGCGGCTTCCGAAGGTCAAACTCTGCGTCGCTGCCAATGCCCACCCGAGCTTTCGATGCCACCGTATCGGCCACTACTCTGGCTGGGTCTGGCTTTGCAACAACGGCCACCTGAAATACACGTTAGGAAAACAACAATTACTCTTATCTGTGCAGTCTTAAGGTGAGAAAAGGTTGTTATCAGTAACCCATGTCCTTTGAGAACACCATCATTTACCTGGTTTAAAAATTTCAAAAGTTGTCCTAAACCACCTTGTATCCACATATAAAAATTGTAAAGCTTAAAACTTGAATCCAGAGTAAAACCACTCTGACAGAGAATAATAACCGGGGAGATTTTTCTCCCTGTTTCCCAGTGGAGACGATTCAATCGGCTGGCCATCACGTAGCCCTGTGCGTGCCCAGAGCCACTGCAGACTTAGCACAGAACGACCTGCACATTCCGAGTGCCAACTGTCCATCCTCAAAAACCTACACGGGAAAGCTGGATGGTCTTCTGTGGAGAGAGAGCTTCTGCTGCTGCCTCCTCACAGCCCCGGCAGGAAATAAGCTCAGGCTAAGCTGGAGGCTGCCAGAAACCAGGGCTCCCCAAATACCCGCACCCCCGGTCTGTGCTCGGTGACACGGGTTCGCTCCCGTGGCGAAGGCGACCCCGGCTCCGCAGGGACACTGCCAGAGAAGCCACAGCATCCCCAGCTCCAGGGGAGACCAGCACCACTGCTGACACTCACAACCAGCCACCAAAAGAACCCGCTGACTCGTAATTTAACAACACCCACAGTCCGGGAAGTCCAAACTGTCTTCTTTTTCTGCTGACGGACACAAAGGCGTTCAGGTGGGTCGTTCGCAGTTTTTACTGAGTCATGGGCAACATCATCAAGTGCTACACCACAAAAAACCTAATTCTTTAGGTTTTTTCATAAGTGTGTCTGGTTTAACTGTTTAATTTCCTGTGGCTAGATCAGTATCAAAGACTCTGTCAGACAGCACATTGTGAAAGAGTCAAGTTCAGAGACTAGAGATTTCAGATTCTTTTTTCATTGCTTCTTTCCTTTGGGTTAAAATATCCAGGTACAGGCTAATACTACTTTGGAAAATACAGAAAGGTGCACAAGCAAAATAATAAAAGTCAGGGTACCATCTGAACGGTTAAAACCAGAAAAAAATATTTTAAATAGTGTATGATAATTTTTTTTCTCTCTCTTTAACAAAATATCATCTTTGTATTTACAGGCTGTCCAAATAAACAGACTTGATGACTTTACTGAAGATCTTATTTTTTTTCTACCAAGGGGCATATTTTATGAAGCAATATTTTATCAGTGTGAAACACAGAGAATAAACATTGGTTAGAGAAAGGTAATGAAGTGGGAGCTCTCCCATCCCAGTCAAGTGCCACTCCAGAAGCGTTTTGTGCTTTGGTGAGTGAATTGGGTCAGTCCAAAGAGACCAACAGACCATGGCTCTTGTCAAATCTGACACAAAAGACAGTGCCATTCAACCAGTAACTTAGAAAAGACAGAATACAGTTATTATTAAAAATGCATTGTCAACCTAAAATAACACTGTTAATACTGCAAAATATTTAATTGAATCAGATTATTCAAAATAAAGCACTATGGACTGGAAATAAACCCAAATTCAACAGTTTAAAAAAATGACTAAAATAACAGACCAATGACCCCTTAGGTTTACTTATTCCTGTTCTGCTCAGCTCTCCCACAGAAGATGGGTCAGAGTATTTGAACTCTCCTATATTTTTCTTTCTTCTTGACTTTGTACACCCAAATGCCCCAGTGAAAGCACGCATAAAGCCACAAAACAGCCCAGGAGGGACTTGGAAAGGGTTTCCCTGGCACTCACACAGTGCTTGGCATGGTTCATCCTGAAGCCAAGGGACATGCTGAAGGTGAGGTCAAGGCTGCATCAAATACCAGATTAAGCACAGTTAGTCCCGGGGAGAAACCTGCTGCATTAGTGCTCTTTAATTACCCAAAATCAAAAGGGTTTGAAGAACACCCTTTCTCCTTCCCTTATTTTCCTTTGGCTGCACATTTAGGCTGCAGCTCTTGGACCATAAAGACTGTGAACTCCAGATTTTTCCTTTTAATCTTTGGAGATTAGATATAAAAATATAAATGAATACTGAAATACTTCTTCAAAAGTCAGCAGTAGAAAAAAAATAAATCTAAACACTACCTTTACTATGACAAATATTAGCAAGCATTTTCTGGGATGCCCTTTTTAAAATAATGTGCAAAAGTTTAACAAAGAGTTAATCTCTCTCTGAAGAAACTTCATATAAGGTCTGTAAGTTTTCAGAATTCAAAAAGAAGTTAAACTACTTGTAAATCTTGCTTAAGACTCAAGACAGACTTAAGATTATTAAAAAAAAAAATCAAGGAAAAAGACAAATCACATCCAACCTATAAAAATAGTATCTATTTTCAGATATCAACAGCTTCTACAGCACAATTTAACATCATAACGTTCCTGTCATCAGTTACAACACACACAGGATTTATAACACGACAGAATTACTGTTAGAGTAAGACCAAAAGTACATTTTAACTTTGTCGTTTATTTGGTTTTGATAGATTGTTCTTTTTATCTTTTTATCTTTATGACAGTATGTGTTTGTAACGTTACAGTTTATTAAAATACTGTATATACAAGAACAAACCTCACCTGCTGCCGGAGTGCTTCCAGGCATCTCTCTTTTTCCTCTTCTTCAAGTGCTTCTCGAAGGGCCAGTTCCTTTTTCTCCAGCAACCGTTTTTCTAGTAGGGCTTGTCTGAACTTCACCCTGCGAAACAGCACACACACAAATGGAAAAAACATTGGGCAGGTGCAATTTTACATTTCTGTTATGATATTTCAGTTTGAAAACCTGATATTTTCTATATCCAACTAATAATAATATGGTGGTTCAATAGAAAGGCCTGAAAAATGAAAAAAAATGCTTTTTCATTTGAATGCATTATTTTTGTTGGTCTTTTTTGGTTTGAGGCTTTTGGGGAAGAAAGGTTTTAGAGTTGTATTTTTTATTTGTTTCTGGGCTTGTGTTTTGTTTGGTTTTTTTAAACAACTTGGCTAACCTTTCAGATTTCATTTCTAGAATGCAGATTTTCTCTAGCATGCTTTATATAGCCCTGCTACTCTTTTTTCCCCTATTTTCTTTGCCAAGAAGAAATGTTCTCTGACATCTGTGTATGGCAGAAGAACTCTTTCCTGTAACCCTTTCCATTAAAAGAAGCACATCGCTCCCAATCTTGTTACTGGAAGAAGCAAGAAAACTTGAAAATTACATCCTTCTTCAAGAAAAAGCTGGAGGTTAGCCCAAATAATCCCGGACATTTCCCTCTAGCATTATTTTTGCTGGTCAACTTTCGGCAGTAGGTGCTCACGGCCCGACAGGACTGCTGTGACTGCAGCCCCCCATAGCCCCCAGCCCACTGCCAAACCCTGTTCCGTATGGAGCTGGAGGGCATCCTTCCATACAGCACTCTTAGTCCTTATGTAGGAGCTACCATGGCTCTGCATTCACAGAATGATCCTTCTTTTGGCCCTTCAAATGGCACCAATTGTCCCTTAGCAATTATCAGGACAAACGAATCTGTCCCAAGAGAGTGGTCCAGAGCTCCCTGAGGATGCCCCAGAGGTTTTGGTTTTCTGTAGCCCCTGTACTCCAAGCAGAGGAATGCTGACAGCAGTAATCTTCAGACGTAACTCTGTTCCAGGGAGAAAGCCTAATCTGCTTTTTATATGAAGAAAATGTAATTATGAGCAGATTTTTTTTTTTTCCTGAAAAAATGACAAAAATGACATTCTATTGAAACCCTTTCACCGCCTGAGCTGACTATGGTACATGTTGTAACGCACGGGTGTTACCAAACATGAAACTCAGTGCCCCGGGAGCCCCCGTGAGTTACCAAGGAGCTCTGAGGGGCACTCTCCCAGCTCCATTGAACCGTGTGTCTCTGCTGCAGCTCGTCTCACGCACGGGGGGGTGAGGCCCTGCTAAACAGAAAGGGCTGATGGTGTTTCCGTACCCGGCTGGCACAGGGGTAGGTGACTGCCATCGGTCCCCAGAGCCGCTGGTGGGCAGGGCGAGGGCCCTGCATCTGCTCCTGAGGAGCAGGTCCATGTTTTCCTGACCACGGTCAGGATCTCCCAAGGAGATCATCATCTGCTCACGCTGGAGAGCGAGGCCAGCACTAACAAAGATTAAGGTTCAGTGTCAGAGCTATAAAGGTACACCCAGGGGAGGTGGAAACACATGTTCCACCGTACATTGTGTTCCTTGGGGAACATTCTTCCAATACTTCTTATACTTGGCTTTAAATATTTACTTGAGCTTTGATTTTACAGTACGCTCATCCAAATAAACTTGTTAATTCTCTTTCACTCTATTATACTTAGCAATATTTTAGCTACTACTTCTTCAAAGTAAACTTAATTTTATAGAAAAGCTTAAAATTAAAATGCCTTAATACTCAATTTTGACTCTAAGTACCACAGTAAGTAATAATTTTAATAAATCACCAGCTGAAAAATGTGCTTAGCTTATTAGTTTCAGTAAACCTACCTTTTTGAAGTATTGTGGGTACACACTTATGTCATTTTTGATAAGCATAATTTAATTAAAACTCTGCTTTCAGACACTGTCTCATAAATATTCAATAGGAAAAGATGCCCTACTACATCTATTATGAAAGCTTTACCAAAACTTTAAAAAATTGGGTTATAAAGAAGGTAGGTTTTTTTTCCCTATATCAGAACTTATCCCGCTGACTATATCTCCTGTCAGCAGCAGGCAGCTCCGTGGCAGTGAGGGCTGAGGCAGCGCACAGCCGCCGAGGCGCGAGGCAGCTGGGAGGGAAAGCGTGTTACACACTCACGTGTCAGATGAAATTCTTGCAAAGAGCAATCTTTTCCTCCGGCTCTCCCGCCCCTGCCCCGTGTGCCCAGGGCACGCACGGGCGGCAGCGGGGACAAAACCCCCGCAGTGGCTCCCGCTGGCTGCGTGACGGGAGAGCAGGGCTGTGCCGGCCCGTTCCCACAGCCTGCCACAGAAAATATTTGCACAACTTCATGCCGATTTAATTCTCACCCTGCAAACGTATTGCTGTGGGGAGCGAATATTCTTTTAGAATATTTCACATCTGTTCAATCCATTCCTCAGGGCCCCGGTGGATGACCTGACTGAAATTCACCGGATTAAAAAAGGGAGAAGCGGGCTGTCAGCGACAGACAGACATCTGCCCTTTGGATGCTCGTTCTTGAAGCACAATAAGACTTAAATGCAGTTTGTAGTTCTAGGGTGCCACGTTACAAGAGAGCTTACAACTCAGTGTCCTAAAGACACAGTCGTGCAGAGCCAGCTCGAGCCACTGGTTGCAGCTGAGGGTGTGATGCCCCGTTGGTACAAAGGTCCAGCTGCTGCACAAGTACATCCGCGCTCACATCTCCACTCTGGGTGGGCCATGGGCAAACACACCTTGCCAACACTAATTCACACCCAGTTTAATGGGGTTAAGTCCTGCTGAAGGCCAGCGAGGAGAACACACACCATTTGTCCAGTATTTGCTGTGTTTCTGGAGCCTCTCTCTCTCTGGTGGAGCTGCCATCTACTAAACCTTCAACTTTTTAAAATAAAAAGATCAGAACTCTCCACTTTCCTTCTCAAATGAGACCAGCCCAGACCTTTTATGATATACACCAGTAACCAGAGCTCTTGTCCAGACAGTTTTGGTCTCAGGTTCTTAGCCTGAAGAAGTTCAAACCTGCATTTTCTGCATTATCAGCAACCAGGGAGAACATACAATGGTCTGGGAAAGGGCACCTCCACCCCTGTTATAGAAGCTGGACCAGTATTCACAAAAAATACAAAATGAATGGGAGCAGAAGAAAGCAAAAAGGAGTGGTTTTTTCCCACTTGTCAGGGCATTTGACAGGTTCTGGGCAGAACTGGGTTCTTATTCCAGCCCCATGATTTTTTTAAATGCTGTCTTACAATTTTTGTATGAACTGACTGTTGGATAAAAAAAAAAAATGAATACAGTATAGATATTGTGATTTGAGCAGAAGACACAGCACAATCCTCTTCCCTTTTCCCACGTTTCTGAATGCAGAGAGCACTGCTTTTTAGGATTTTGTGTGGAACTCCCTACTCTCACCATCTCTCACTCGAGCAGCCCCTGTGGGAGCTCACACAGCTGAAGCCCGTGGGTGCCGAGGCGAGCGCTGCTCTGACAACAGCAGCTCTAGGACACACACACAGCGTAAAGCTGCAGCTACCCAGCAACTTACAGGGCAAGGAATTAAATGTTCAATCAGTTACACGTCTCCACTGTCAGGTGGTCACTAAGCAGAAGAGTTGTAGAAAGCAAATTTGGAATCAGTCACTGGAAATTCTACATCCAGTTTCAGGTGCCATTAATCCTTTCCTTCGATCTACTCATAGTTCTGCCTATTCAGCATCTCATAATTGCAAAGGGAGACCTGAAAAAACAGAGCACCACAGTGATTCTGTGATTACTTAACTCTAAATTAATTTTAAAAGGAGTTCAGACCCTTTTTTAATGTCTCATTGTACCTATTAGAAACTCTATGCACTATCCAGGCCGTTATCTTGTACTCGGAATAGCCAGCTGTCTAAAAATCTTTTCCTTTCCCCCAAAAAGCCTGAAAACATGCCAGATGAGAGCTGTGGTACTGGCCTGTGCCACCTCTTATGATCAGTTCTGCAGAGACTCAGTCCCAGTTTCCACACTGCCACAGGTGAGCCATGTGAGGATGCTGACAGCTCCTGCAGACCAGCAGCCCTGTGCCGGTGGCTGCCTCCCGTCAGGACAATATCTGATGGTGCCTTGTACCACACTTGTAGCACCACAGCATCCCGTAGCAGTGACATCTCTCTGCCCTGCTCTGATTAACGCTTCTGAAGGCTTTGAGGATGAAAAGCATTAAGTAATTTCAAAGAATTATTAATCTCCACAAACAGCAAGCACTGATCTTTAAACTGGTTTATTCTGTACAGGACACCAATTCTGGGAAACATAACGCTAAGCATTTACCGACTTTTGATTCATAACAGCCCGAAGGTGTGATTATTTCCTTCTCGCATTCCTCAATGAACTGTGCCATTTCCTTATATTTTATTCTGCAAGGTTTATTAGCATAAGAAAAGAACATTCCCCAACTGTATGGCAGAGTGCAGTACACAGCTTTAAAGAAAAGTCATTTTGTCTTGATCAGTTCTGCTGAAAACTCAGTAATTCAAATACGTGTGCTTCTTTTGCTATGAGCTGAAATCATTGCAGGATTTTTAAGGAAAGGATTAGATATATTTGTAGCATAAGGATACAGACATTTAAATTTAGCTGTCTGTAGGGTATCATAACAAACTAAGATTGCTTCCCACAGAATGCTTAAGATGGAGTTTAATATTCTAATGCACATGGTTACTTTAATCCTATTTTAATTTCATGTGTGGTCCATGCAACCTGGTGGCTCCCTCCATGTAAAAAGAAAAGTAAGACTTTGCTTTGAGAGCAATTACAACCAGACTACAAACCTTTTTATGCTCCTCTATGAAATCAATATGGCTTCATCAGGTCATTAAAGGCCATATTCTGCAACAAAGACTTGGCAAGAATCCGCAAGTTAACAGGCTGAAGTCCTAAATTACATCAAAAAGGCGAAGAGCATCCACAACTAGATGCTCAGTTTAAGACCCTCTAAAAGAAAAATAAATATCTTTGAGGCTGTTAAGTGCTTAATGTGCTCCTCTGACTTGCCTCTCAAACAAAACAAACCTGATTGTAAGCAAGTTTTCAAAGAGGGAATGCAGAAAGTCTTATAACCCAGCTACAATTAAAAAATCACAGAGGAAGCCGGGTTTAATGTGTGTATCCTATCGGGACTACAACAGTTCAGAGCTTATGAAGGTCTAAAACTTTGATGGATATGAATGAATTCAAACTAACAAATAAATTGGATCTGAGATACGACCCTGATGCAGCCTTGGTATACGGACTGGGGTAACTGCCAAATAGGAAGAAACCCAAAAATTACTTATCTCAGTTTATTCTAATTCAGAAAGTTGGGAGATCAAAGCAAATTAGATCATAAGAAGTTCCTATTGATACTACAGGCATTCATATTTAATTTCTTTTACCTTTCTCTGTCTTTAACTGCTTGTTCAGCCATTAATTTTCTTAATTCCTCCAGACGTTGTAGATCTTTCTCTTCCTGTTCTTGCCACTTCAGCCGTTTCTCAGCCCAGTACTTTTTCAACTAGAGTTTGAACAAATACAGTAAACAAAATAACAATCATTCACAATCCAAGGCAATGAGAACAAAGTAAGAAAAGCATTAAGTTAAAGAAAATCCAATACTGATCTTTTTAGAATAGAATTTCTATTTTAGAACAGCATATGCTAACAAAAGATTTACTAGCAGAATGAGAGGGTGTGGAGCCCCCCAACAGAAATAGTGAACTCAGAGTGTGGACACTTTGATTTGAATATAACTTTCAGCTCTGCAAACTGAAGACTACACTTTCCTTTGCTCCTTGCTTTGCTACTCAGCCATCAAAACCTTTAGTGACGCTGCTCGAGGGAGGGGATGTTCCTGGAGTGAAAAATGCCTGAGGTCAGCTCCAATGGCTGGATCCACACCAGCCCAGCTGGTTTGGCCAAGGTGGGGAGCCCACTGAGGAAGTGGAAGAAGCACGAGTGGTCCTCGTGGAAGTATGAAGCTTTTCCAGAACTAAGTGAGAAAGAAAGTGGGGAGTTGAATACAAAACGAGGAATTGGGATTTAAAGTAAGTATCACTGAAGTGAAACTCATTCTTCATTTGAAAAATTTCTACAGGATTCCAACAACCAGTGCAGTTCTTCAAAGATAACTGGTGGAATTTGCAACAAGCCTGTAAAACCCACCCTCCCTGACCTGCAGCCTCTGGCCCACCCTGGCACTAAGCTGACCCCCCCTGCCTGTTCCAGCCACCGACACCCAATAACAACTCATGGTGATACAACTCAACTCATAGGCCATATCATCTCCAACGGGTATCACAGGTTCTGTCTTCTGAGCTATCACGTGCTCTCCTTTCTGCACGACCCAACGAGGAGGGTGAGGGTGGCAGGGCAGCCCTGCAATGGTCAGCGCTCTCGACGTTTCTCTTTGTTGCCCTTCTCACTCTTCCGTTTCCACTGTTTTTCTCCATTCCACATGGAGGTACCAGAAGAGAAAGACAAGCTGGGACACGGCAATAATGACATACCCAAATGTACTTCCAACTCAGAACCCAAGGAATAGCCAGAGAACGGCACGGTGCTTCATGACCCCAGATTTGACTGAGAAACCCCTTAATTCCTTGGGCCCAACAGGCTGCTTAGCAATTGCTACGGCAAATAGTAAGAGAAAAGCTACAAAATTCAATAAAAATTATTGTTTCCAGCAAAACAAAGATAGTGTTTACCTTGAAAACCAAGACTGTTTTTGAAAAGACTGTTTATGATGGCAGAAGCATATGACAATGCTGCCACTTGTAATTCACTGACAAAACAGCATTATGTTTCTAAAATTTAACATACAGCTGCAATAACAGAAGCTTTAGAAAAAGATGTAAACAGCTAAGATGATCTTAAGAATTTTAATAATCTAAGAAAATGTTAATTATAAAATTAATTATAAAAGCAATCAAAATCATACCTCAATAATCTGTTGCTTTTACAATTAAATACATACGGTTACTGTGAAGGTCCCTACTTCCCAAAATATAGGTAATTTCCCATAATGAAAATTATTTATGGAATCATCTCACATGGGAAAAGCTTCATAACATGGCAATAAAAATAACTCTTGTATCATCCACTGAGCTATACTGAATTTAAATTTCTTTTGGAAATTTCAGTTGAAATGGCAGTCAAAATACCATCCTCTTTATATGATTGACTTTGTGCAGAAAAACCTTTAACTACAATGATTCAGAATAAAACAAGTCTTCCAAACAGTGCTTATATTTCATAATTCCCAACCTATAAGCCAATCATTTCTTTATATAGGCTTTTTTTTTTTTTTACACTCAAAGGGCATGAACACAGGGATGGCTATAACCATATTTCTTATAATGTTTTTATTTAATATTGTTGGTAATAGTTATATTTATGAACTAAAACTCTCTTTTGCAATTATTTCACTTTTGTATCCACAATGCCTGAAGGCTTTCTCATGACCTCTAATTAGGGGCCAGTGGATATTTCTGAAATTCCCTATTTACATATACAGGAAAAAATCTGATCAGCAGTGGAATAGAGCAAACGGTGGCAAATAGCCACCCCAGGCTGGAACTCAGGGGAAAGCAGCAGCCGCATTTCTCAGCACCAAACCATCATTAAATACGGGCTGTGCCCGACCCGTGCCACGGAGAAAGCACAGCATCTCAGTCACTCACCCTGCCTGGGACAGCCGACACGCCAGTCACAACTTCAGCACATCTCACCCCAAAACTCCTGTAACAACCGACACACCGACACGCCAGTCACAACTTCAGCACATCTCACCCCAAAACTCCTGTAACAGGAGATGAATGCCAGCACCGAATGTGGAAGTTCTGCCTTAGTTTGTCATTTTATACCTTTAAAGGCCACACGTAATAACAGTAACAACATATCAACCGAGAACAAATACCAGAAAATGTATGTCAGTGTGAAAAAAAATAATAATCACGTACAATAGCTTTGTAACACAATGCACACACAACGCACAATGCAATCTTAAAAACATCCCGTCTTTTTAGAGAGGTTTGTGTCTACAAGTTTCACCAACAATAAGACAATTAAAGGTAAACCCATATTGATTTAAACTGAGCAGGATTTCTTGAAAGTGCATGTTTTGCCAGCACATAAATACGGTTTTCTCAACTACTGAACCTGAAACAACAGTCTTAAATATTAGAAATGAATTTAAGGCTAAATAAAACAAATTAAAATAAGAATAACCATGAGTTACCTGGCTGGACCTCATAACTGCCCCAGTTTTGAGCAGGAGATTGAGACCTCCTGAGGTCCCTTTCCAATCTGTATTTTTCTGATTCCTATCAAAAGTGAGAGTATTCTGTGCATTTTTCAGGAAAGAAAAACATCTCTTGAAACTGACTTTTGGACAATCAGTTGCAATTTTTCTAACTATACGATTCAGCATAGTTTAACAGAAAGATTGTGCTCTGCCAAGAATGTATATTTCATCTTTAGGATAAATTGCAGAAGAGCAATAAAATCAGGTGACCCAAGTAAGAAGAGACTTCTCAGGGAGAGGAGAGACGGGACACATGCAACGTGCAAATGCAGTCATGAGTAAGAACGATGAACTCACAAATAAAATAAAACCAACTTGAAATTAGGCAGCTTTTCCAGTTTTGGCTCTGGGGACCTGAAGCACCGCGGAATAACGAGGAGACACCAGTCTCTGTCTGGAGACAAGGCTCCCTCCAGCAGCTCCAGCTGCTTTTCCCCAGGTAGTGCTTCCAGTCAAGTGCTCCTGGCAGAGGTGCTGGTCTCACTTCAACACTCACAGACTGCCCCGGGAATACAAGGAGCCGTGAGGGCTTCTGCTCTTGACCCGCTTGGCATGGCACGAAAATGGGTTTCTTTGGACAAAGCAAGGAAAACCCGTTTGAGTGCTATAAAGAGAGACTGGGACATTCCAAGCAGCACAGGACTATTTTCATTCTTCTGCTACAGCAGTCAGACTCCCCTGCAAGTCATTCCTTTTGCTCTGCTGTAATTTCTTTTCTGCTTTTGGTAAGTGTTGGAAATTGTTTTAGTAACAAATAATCAAACTGCTGTAGGAGTGTGGATAGCTTTGTGTTGTTTTTTTTTCCCCTGCCATAGACACATTACTGACGTGAGAATCCATCCAGTTCTAGGGTGTCTAACTGGCCCTGTTGAAGTCCCACCAGTAAACATTTGCTCCCAGTAAGGTATGTTACACAGAAACGTGGTGGGTAAATAAAGACAAGAAGGCAAAGTCTAAAGAGAAAAACATGGTAACGTACATAAAGATTTTGTTTTCCTCCTCCTTTTGCTCAAGCTTTCTGTAGTGCAACGCACACTGATGTCAATAAAGCCTTCAACACACAACACAAAACGCTCCACCTGGAACAGCTAAGCCTTGTTTTCCTAAACTCTGCCTCTAAGTGACCTGTTATTCTGTGGTTTGGGCTGGGCTCTGACCCAACGACGGGTGCTCCCTTTAACCTCTCCCCCCTGAAGGAGCACAGCTTTTAGTGACCCTTCCTGCAAACACCTCAGCACAAGCAGTCCCACCCGAGTAAGAGAGACTATTTGATTATTTATTCTAGAAATAATTATGCAGTCTTAACAAATCTACCACAGGTGAGTTGGACTCTAAGCAAGCCAGATTTCAGTCTAAAAAGTAATCAGAAAAAGAGGTTAAACTTTAATGAAACAACCTCCTGGGCTTTTGCTACATCATTAAAATAAAAAGGTCAATGCAAATACACGTGTGACACAGCTTGATTTTCTAAGAGCATTATATTCCCCATAGTGAATTTCTGATGGTCTATGAAGTGGAGGTGTAGATCGATGATGCATCAAAGCCATTTCCCAAGTGGTCACCACACGAGTACTCAGCATACGGTAACCCAGACCCTCCTCACGCCGAAAGGGTTAATATTGCCCCTGTGCTTCAGCCCACTGCTCAGGGCCCTGGCTGCACAGACAGAGCCCAATCTCGCAGACGATATTGCCAAGGTTCATTTGCTGCATTGCAGCACCCTTCACTGCAGCACGGGAAGCTCCCGGAGCCCGCGCACAGCTCGAATGCACAGATCTGTGCGAGTCACGACTCCAGCAGAGCCTCTCGCTGGGTCTGTGTGACACCAACATACTCACAACTATTTTTCTGTGCCTTTTCTTTCTTTTAGAAACGTAATGAAGTAACAGAACTGACGTGTAAGAGCGGGCAGCTTTAAAGCTAAAGCGGACAGTAGCAAGACTCACTTGCTCATCTCTTTTGATAATACTTAATACTTCACAAGAATACAAGGTAGTGAGATCAGCTCAAGATTTTAAAGGCAACCATATCCACTAACACATGCAAAAATGTTTGAAAGTTTCTCATACTTTCTCTTTGTCGTGAGCTCTGCGAATCATGTCCTGTTCTCTCTGCAGCCTTTCCTCCTCAGCTTTCTTTTCCTTTCGTCTGGCAGCTACAGCAGCTTCCAGTTGAGCAGCCTCTTCCTGCTGGGCTTTCCACTGGAGAACCTGGGGGAAAGGGGTGAGAAGTCAGTCCCATAGCAGCGCCAGGAACACCGTGATGCTGCCAGGCTGGGATCCATGGACAAACGGGGATTTCTAGTCTTATCAGCAGCACACAGTCACACAGTGAGCAACACCTTCCCGCATGTTAATGTGTGGTTCACAACTGCCTGGCATAATACGCAATAAAATCACATATGAAAAGGTTTTAGGTAAAATTGCCAAAACCACCTCAGTAACATCAGATATTAAATTCCCCCTCAGCACTTACATGTTCAATAATGTGTACATTTCCTAGCAAACCTATGAACAAATGGAGACCAACACTAAAAGTGCAATTCTTTTTGTAACGGGTTTGTCGAGCGCTAACACAACTCCACATTCCTCAAAGGAACAACCATTTCAGCCATTTTTCATCTGGTTTTCTATACTACAGTAAGTACCGTAATAGTAAGATATTAAAATACTTTTTTTCCCCCCACCCTTTCTGCATTTCACTAGCTGTGTGCACAGACTCTATTAATTCTTCTGTTCTGTGCTTATGAAAGATTTCTGTTCAGAAGCCCAGCGCTCCCCGCAGTCCGAGGCTCTCAGCGAGCTGCATCATTGATTGATGCCGTGTTTGCCCCTCTCTTTGCTTAAACAGCAATTATATTTTGTTCTTTTCAAAGTGTCTCCACAGACTAAACACTGATGTGATTTTTCATGTGGTGCGGGTAAGGTAATAACATGAAAATAACATGAAGTTTTACAGTGGTTGAAAAAAGCCAACTCTCTATTAAAAGATTTCAAGATAGCTTATTAAAGAGACACTCTGCCTGCAATGAATGCCCCGTGTACCCACACTACAGCAGTTACAAGTGCCTCTTCCAGCCTCGGTTTATCCTTGGAAGCTCAGTGCAGTTTGCTACTGTACCCAAGCACAAGCATCAACTGGCATGGGTTTAGGTTTTTGATAAAACAACTGAGTTTTGGGGATCTTCAAGCAACTGTCATTTACACAGTTATCAGCCCAGGGCTCGTGCCACTTTTCCCAGATTCACCTTCTGAAAGCTCCTTTCTAGAGAGAAGAGCCGCAGGTAGGAGACAGCCATCCACTCAGATGTGTTACAGGAAAAGAGCAAAGGCCCAACTCAAAAACTCTCCTTGTGACTAGGAAAAGGTAGGCAGTGAGGAGAAAAAAGGCACGAGGTCCTGAAACCCCAAACCTCTCTACTTCCCTCCCTCTCCACCTAATTAGGACAACACTACTAATTATTTCAGGGGGCAGTGAGGTAGAAACAGAGACAAGTTTGTCTGTGGCAGCAGGTACTAACGGCACGGAATGAACGTCAGGAAATGTAGTGGGCTGGTTTGCAGGGAGGAGTGTGCAGTTGGGCAGCCATGCTATGGGCTGGATTAGGATACATACCCCATCCATAGGTATTTGAGTGTGCAATGGCAGCCAGCACAGAAACAGCTGTTTTTCTTTTATCTATTCTTACAAAATTATTTCGGTCTGGAATTCAAGCTTGTACAGTATGGAAATACAAACTAAAAGTGTTACTGCAGTGTTAGCACAGATATCACTCCTCATATATGATCTTTCTCCTCAGGATTGTGAAAATGCTCCCTTAATAGCATTTTAATATACAATAATAATAAAATTGTTAACGAAAGACATATGTGGCAGAGCTTCTTTGGCAACGGTAAAACTATCCCTTTATCCCTAAAAAGACAAAAGTGCAATTCCTACCCCCCAGTCCTTTCCCTGCCAGACCCAGGTACGTGAAGGTTGTCAGAACCAAGGAGCACACAGAACACTGTCTTCCCCCACCCCAGTTTTCCATTAATTAGAAGGGACATATTAGCATAAATAACCCTTAGACATAAGTACTGTAATATAAATAGCTCAAAGCATCTGCATTAGATCATTTTATTTTTCAGAAAAGAGAACTAAATGTGACTGGTCCCACTTGACTATATACAGCATATGCATCATTTACCTTGACTGCCTCGAAACAGGTTATTAAAAGCCGTACTGGGCAAAAATTTTTGCTAAGTAGCATGCTTCCCCCCAGTAATGTCATGATTTCAGTCACCCCAAATACATTAATGAATTCAAGCAGTATGTTCCCATTTTTTGTTTAATGATTTGATTACTCAAGGCTGCAGTATCACAACATAAATCCCTTGAGCCCTTTTACCCAGGCTGGGGGAGATCCGCGTTCCATCCCACGCTGTAAAAGGAACACAAAGCCATGTTTGTGGTTAAAGTGATTCCAGGTTTCAGAAAACAGAAGAGGAGCAGCTGAGGTTGGCAGGGACCTCTCAGGACTGCCCAGCCCACCCGCTCCTCAGGCAGGGTCAGTGCTCCTGGATACCCAGGAGCATGTTGAATTCAGGTGTGAGTATCTCCAAAGGGTGTAGGCTCCCCTCTCCTGGCCAACATGTTCTAGTGTTCACCCACCCTCTCCACAGAAGTGTTCCAGTGTGCGCCTGTTGCTGCTCATCCTGTCCCCGGGCACCTCTGCAAAGAGCCTGGTCCCCTCCTCTTGACACCCTCCCTCCAGGTGTTTATAGACATTGGTGAGATCCCCAGGGCCTTCTCCTCTCCAAGTGGAGCAGTCCCAGTGCTCCCAGACCTTCCTCACAGCAGAGGTGCTCCAGACCCTTCTTCTTAATGGTCCTTCGTTGGACTTGCTCCAGTGAGAAAGAAATAACACAACGCTTTTTGAGGCAGGGACCTGTTTGCAACAGTCCCCAGAATTAAAAAGAATGTCCTAATTTCTAGAGTAGCTTGAACCAAGGTCTTTTCATTCCCTGAGATTCCTTCATTAGCATAGCTGTTCCACCTGAAAATCACCAAGAACCAAAAGATCATCTCTCTTCCAGTGTCCAGACATTCACTTGGGCATGTCTTCTCTGCTGTCCACTCTTCCCTTTAACACCAGAGAATTATTCTGGTGTAGAGGGGAACTCGTTCTGTAGTTCAGTCCTCACATCATTCTCCCATACCAGGTTCCACAGTCCGTTCTGGGACTCAAGTCTTTCTCTCCTGTCATCTGAGATCTTATTTCCATAAGTGTGTTCACAAGTAAAAAACATCAAGTCCACAAGCAGATGCTGTTCAGGCATTTAGCTCTGGCTTTAGGCACAACAGAAATGCATCTTCTTGAAGAATATGCAAAGCAAGGATTCTCGTGATACAGTCAAACACAGGGGCACTACTGAAAAAGCAGGAAAGCAGCAGGTAAGAGGATCTAACAGACTTTCTTGGGAGAGCTGTCTGAACTCTCCCGCGTTCTGAAGAGCCACTGAGGGTGAGGAACAGCCAGGTATGAGGAGCAAGATGGAGTCAGACCTTTATTCCAGGTTTTTCTATAGTTCTGACACTAGTAAATTCAGCACTAGATGGGATCTAAACAGCTTGCTGAACTTGGCAGGAATGAAAATGGATAAATGAGGCCCTAAGCAAAAGATTGCTACGTAGCAGAGGTTTATTAGCTGGACCCTGCAGAGGAGGCCAGCAGGTCCGGGCCCGTCTCACGCAGAGGCAATGACAAACTGACTGGTATTTCTAAGCTGTTCAAGAAAATACCATCAATGGGCACAGAAATCCATAGCAGCTCTGCACCCTAAAACGAGCAAGTTCCACGGGAAGTGTCAGCAGAAGAACGTGTTATCACTCAAAGAAAACAGCCAGTTACAATTTCAAACCATCCATCTACACAGAAACATGGACCAAGAACAAAACCAGGAGAAGATTTCCAGGAGCGGACGGTACAAGCAGGTGAGAGACTTCCAGAGGGAAGGTGTCAGTTTTCCTAAGGCCCTATTTTCTGGAGCTCAGGGGTAAGACCTGAATGAAACCTCCCCCACACTGTGTAACACAAGGTCTTCCTCTAAACAGAAACTTTTTATTTAGCAATTTTGGAAGCAGTCTGCTCATGCATTTAGCAGCTTAAGAAACTAAAATGAAATGCTAAATTGTTTCAGTTACCCTTCACTTGCCACACTAATAGACTTAAAAAGGAATGTTTTGAATGTGGAAGAATATGCAGCTGTTTCTACCTCCCTTCTGAAACAGAGCGAAGCAAAAACATACACATGAAGCTTTAAAATCTATCAATAAATAGAAAATGAAAGAAAACTGCTAAAAGTCTACTCAGATCAGAGCTAGAATAAACTGTGGGAGCATTTGAAGGAACTTAAAACTTCTGTAATAACATCATTGAAATTTTCTGAACTGAGGTAACAGGAAAAAAGCTTTTTTAAAGCTTGTATTTTCCTACCTCCTGCTTCACACTCCTTTCAAACCCTCTTCAGCGAGATATATGCCAATGGGCTCACGACACGATGCAGCTTCAGTTTCCTCCAAGTCCAAGAACCCTCTTGATGCTTTACTGGTCTTCACTAGGTCTGAATGTAGCCGTGAAGCAGGGATGTGAGTGAGCTGTCTGACTGCAGCCACCAGCCGGCACAGGGGCTCTTACAGCGCCTTCAGCACAAGGTGCAGCCACAACTGACACTAGCAGATACCAATCCAGTCTAAAATCTTTCATTCATTTTGATAAGAAGTTGTTCACGTGGCATGTGTTACACACCAATTTCATGACGGGCCATAATCCCTTTCCCCAGTTATTTGCACACAGCTCTTCTGTTAAGCCTTTTGATTCAAGGCAGAAATCAGTATTGGGGCACAATCTAGATTTTCAACGGGTTTCACACAAACAAGTGAGCATAACTAAGCATCAAATATATAACTTCACTCGGATGACACAGCATTAATCCTGCAATGGGGTCCCTCAGACCAAACTGGTGTGCCAATAACTCAGTGTGTATCTCCACTGCCTTCTACGACAGCACCTGCACCGCCCTCCATCTCTGCCAACCACAGCCACTCGCTCGGCTTTACCTTTATAGCTCCTTAGTTCTTTTAAATGCACGAGCCCATTGCTGACCAAGAAAACATGTAATCAGAGCAATGGAAGGAAAATTTCATTGTATTACACCTTCCCACAATACCCAGTTATTATTTTCTGTAAGCAGCATATGAAGTTACTTTACATTATCACTGCTCCTCTCACATTCATGCCTTTTATTAAAGCAAAAGAGTCACCTCCTATAAAAAAATAATTCATTATCTCAGAAAAAAAAAAAAAAGGAAAAAAATGGGTAGAAACCAGAAAAGCACTGTTTGCAAAATATTTATGAAATGTGAGTCAGTAGGTTGGCATTATGCCATGTCTTCCCCACAAGAAGACTCAAAGTCATATAGGATAAAATATTCTTGACGGAGCTGAGCTAAATTAAAGTGGTTTATTATGCAAGAAATATAAAAATTTAGGAATTAAACAGCTGATTCAAATGTCAAAATATTTCACTTTTTGATCCCCACTGGAACATCAGAACACCTCTCTGCTGGAGGGTAGCTCAGTCCCCAGCCTGACGTCATTTTGGTGCCAGCCTGGCTACAAAGGGGGACTGACCTCAGAGACAGCGGGGGCCAGAATGAAACATTCCCAATCCAGTGCCCTGCCCACACTGTCCCAGGTTCGGAGCTCAGGAGACAGACCATGCACTGGTGACAGCAGAGGGTGTCGGGGGGCACCTCCTGCGGAACCCAGCGGGCACCCACCTTTCCCTCTGCACCCCAACTGCACCCCATGGCCGGCTCCTGCCCCGCTCCCGGGACCCCCTCCCACCCCAGTGCCCCCGGTGCCGCAGAGCCAGTCACGGCGGCGGGCAGGGAAACGGAGCGGAACAGCTGAGGAGTTGCCATGGCACACATCTCCACGCTTTTAACATTCTGCTGCTTAAAGGTGACTACCAGATGCTGAATTTGCAGCGTTCCTACATTTTAAGCTTTTCAGGAAAACCCACTGTATTCCCCAGGTTTTTCCTGCGGAGGTGGTGCTGTGCAGATCTGAAGAACAAAAAATTCTCCTGACCAATAATCCTGATTCAGTAAAGCAGTAATCTGGGAGCGCAGAACACACCAAAAGAATTAATGTGCTCTTGATTGCGTTCTTTCATTCCTATGAGTGCAAAATCAGAAGGGAAGAGTTTACTGTGTCAACAGCAAATGTTCTGTTTAAATATTTAAAAAATCCTAGTAGTTAAACTAATACTGAAAAATACACTGAAAACTGGATGCCCTATTGCTTATTTCACAAAGAAGCTTACATTTTAGCAGTGCAAGCTCTGCCAACATTAAGTTCTAAAAGTTTTTAATTAGAACCGGCATTTAAGTACATTTCACAGTTCATGTATTATTAGAGGAGCTTTTGCCAAGTGAATTATTAAATTGCTGTGCCGAACAGAATGTGTACATGGCTATTTTCAGTTCATTATTTCAATATTGCATTTACAATAATGTAAAGTACACTGCAAACTAATTAAAGTAATAAATTAGTTCTTTCACTTTAACATCTGAATAGTAATAATATATTTATATGTACTTAATGCTACAGATACATCTCTTTTAATGACAAAACAATTTTTGAGAGACTTTCCTTGTGAATTCCCATTAAATTAGCTCAGCTCCATGCAAGATTTCCTCTATAAGGAGCACGGCCCTACACCATGCACAGCCACTGCCGCTGCCCAGGGTGACACCAGCGAGGTGGCACCAGGCTGTAGCAGCGGCCACAGGTGGGTAATAGGAACAGGGGTGGCTGTGGAGAAGGTCTGCTCAGGGAGGGTCACACGAGGAGCAGAACTCACCTTTGAGAACTGAGGTGAGAATGAATGTGCTACCAACCCAAAGGACACAAAGTGACCGGGAGGAAAGTGTCACTGCACAGAGCTCCAGATCAGCGCTCTCCCATGTTACGCTGTGCTACAAATAGAATAAGTTGCTGAAATTTAAATTCTAAGCAAGAATTCCCAATAATCGCATGATAAAGCCAGGACTGTTTGCCATAACTGCAGGCATAATAAGAAAATCTTCTGATATCCCTACCTGATATCTCTCCAGCTCACTCTTCCAACCTTATAAAATGACCCAATCCCAACACGCTTTCAGCCTCTCTCAGAGCTTTATTAATCTCTGAAACATCTCTGCACACATTTCCCTAGTTTTATTACGCAGCATTTCTTTCTTCTTCAAACTGTTCACAACTGACTCCAAGAATGCCCAGGAAAAAATTTTAGAGGCTCCCTTCAAGAAAAATAACTTCACAAAGATGGCACATATCAAAAGAAGAGCTCAACAGAAAGAGGAAGCTTGGAACCAACGGAGTCCAAAAGCACAGCAAGAGGTGTCCACAGCTCAGATAACCAGACTGATCTACTTCTATTGCCAGGACTAGCTCCTCTGCTCTCCTGTCCTCCTTCCCAACATCATCGTGATCCTCTCCACCCAGCTCTTCTGCCCCATTTCTCACTGAATAGGGGACTGAGATTTATCGCGTTTATGGTAAGTCAGAGAAACCTTTTCATTTTTCCAGATGGAAGCCACAAGGCACAGAGGGGGGGAAAAATGCCTCTTAATTGCAAGTTTGGAGTCAAACAATGTCAACCATGACATTTTTTCTTCACATTTTTAAGATAAGGACTGCATCCTCAGAACAAATTTGGGACCTAAGGAATTCTGTTTACAGGGAAAAGGCCATTTTAGAGCTATGTATTTCTAGTGTGTCCTGAAAAACAGAATCAAGCAAAACAGATGTAAAGGGTGATTAAGTGATAAAAAACTATGGGCTAAAGGAATTACAGGATTGCAACATCAGGTCTTCAGTAGGGATATTCTCAGTTCAGTGTCTAATGGACACATCATCCAACCAATGAAGATGATTTAATAAATTTGGCAAACTTCTTATTTCCCCACACAAGAGAAGGTCATTACTTTTTATCTACTAGAGGACTGGCCAAAGAGCATAGTCAAACAGATTACTGGAAGATTAACACGGAAAACCCATTAAAAGGTGACTTTCATTACCAGCAGTTGAGCCTCTTCACTTGCAATAGAGCAAATAAAAGTAGTGTGCATTCATCTACGCCTCTTGCATGAGCAACTCCCATTCTAACGTGGAAAAAATATAAAAGATTTTTAAGGAAAAAGGAAAGGAAATGTAGAGGAAAATAAAAAATTAAAGACCTAGTCTCCCATAGAAGAACAAGGATTCACCCAGCTATTTTCAATTAAGGTTAATAGAAGTTAAGCACATAAATGCCACTTGGGTGAATGGGATAATAAAACCCTTAGACTTAAATATTTTATAAATGGAACAGGACAATAGAAGTCTGTGTTACAAAACTAAAAGAATTTTTTTAAGTTACTAATTATACAGAAATGTCTATTCAATGACTACTAAAAGTAGTGAATTTCAGTTAAAAACCAGACTTTTCAAGCTTACTTGCATTCATCCACAATTTCTCATTACAAACCCTACTTCGACTTCTCAAACTTTCAAGATTTCCTGCTGGGTACTGGGAAGGAGGACAGGAACACGCACTGGAAAACACCCACAACCCCAGGACCGGGTGGCCACAGCTTTTCCCCACCGAACACAGGAGCCTCCACATGTCTGCACCGTCACCCTGCCCCTCCCAGGAGACAGTGCCTGGGTTCCCTCTCCAGAGGTGGCTCCAACACACACGAGAAGTATGGAATTGAGGAAACACTGGACACAGTGGCAGACCCACATCTCACCCATGTCCAGATTAATGACTTGTTTGCCACGGCTTTGGAAGTCGCAGACAAATTTTGCCCCAACAAAGGTGACATCTCTGAGGAAACTGGGATGTATGGTAGACCTGCTACTAACGCATAATTGTATAAACAGAAAATAAGAAAATTCACATTCCACTAATCAAAGCCACCACACATTGACTATTAAAATATTAATAGTGTTATTCTTGGAAATTAAATAAGAATAGAAAACAGAATAGAAAGCATGTGCATATATTCCTAAATGGAAAGATAATGAGACGGGTGCCCCAGGGTGTGATACTACAGCTTATAAAAGGGGAAAAATTAAAATGTATATTAAGGACAATTCCCTGGAGTCTAAAGTACTACAGGGCAGAAAGGAGTTTGTCAAAACAATGCGAAAAAGCCATCATTTTTTAAATTTAGGAAGTCTTTTTGATAAGTGTCATACATACTGTTTTCCTTTTCTTGTGTGTCAGCAACCTTAGGAACTGAGAAGAATGTCTAAAATAGCAAATGTGTCAATTACCAGGCTACACTGGAAGGAAGTTCAGATTTCCAGGGGAGACTCCATATTAAATATCATAATCAAGCAGAAATATTTAGCACCAATACAAACACTTTGGATCGTATGCTGGTGGGAGCAGCCCAGAGAGGTGGGGGATGAGTTCCCATCTCCTGCCAGTTGGCAAAGCAACACGCTGACAGGACAGCCCTGCACTGACACAGTGCTGCAGACACTGCTGGCCATTGTCCCACCACTACCACCAGGCATTCAAAGCCCACGCTGACACCTAATCCTAAACACGAAAACCCAGCACCCACTGTGACAGAGGTTACAGGACAGAAACCCCTCTGAAACCCAGGTGACCCAGCAGGCCAGCCCTGAGAAGGGTGCTCCCTGTCCCTGGGGACGAGGCTGAGCTCTGCTGCCATGGCAAAGGACTCCTCTGGATTTTATAGAGAGCGCAGCACCTCAGCAGGACACACACTCAAGGCATAAAGTTACTTATGACAGCAACAGCGACATCAAAAACAACGTTATGATATTAGCAGATGGTGGTCTAATGTCTCCAACAACTTTCAACTCTAAATCCCTGTTCCTTCTTCTGCCCTGAAAACTTGGGAGCAGCACCCGAAACCACATCCAGGCTCCACAGGGTCTGGAATGACAAAACAGCAACCCAGCAACCCTGACAAAACAGGACCCAGCTAACAGCATCCTGCTGCTGACCGACTTCTGCAAGACCTGAGAGACGGCCAGTACTGGAGCATCTGGCAACGGGATAATCAAGAAATAACACACTCGCACGTTTCCCTGTTAATCTCAGAAGAGACCCTCAGAAAGCCAATCCAAGCTCCCATCCCCAGCAGGGGTTTGACTGGCACTCTAGAGCAGCTTGTGCTCTGCAGGCTACCTCTAAGAGATCTGCAAGAAATAATGCAGAAATGCAAGGCTACTGGCACCAGGATTCATTTTGTCACATAAAAAAAAAAAATAAATAATTCATGTCCACCTTGGGAAAAATTTCAATTTGAAAATCAGGAAGTAACCATTTTGATCTTTTACAGAACTATAGACATCTTCAGCTATAACAGCGTTTAAAACTGAAAAAGCGATTGGAGAAAAAAGCATTCAAGCATAATTCTCAGCCATAACCTGAAGAGAAAAGATCCATTGCTTCCAGCTGGGAAAGTTAGTCGCAGGGGCTGGGATTGGTGCGGATAAAACTCCTGATGCAGTGCAGGAGGGGCTGTAGCTCCCTGGGGCTGGGGGCACATCTCCACATCTTTGCTCAAGACAGCACGTGAACAGTTTAGTTTTCACAGCTTGTCCTCGTGCTTCCCCTCCCGCCAGTCAGCATTATTCACAACATCTTTCTGTTGCTGACAATGGGAGCATCGACGTTTTATTAACATGTTTAAATATTATGTAGGCTTAAATATTCACACGCGCATAACCTTAAGCAAGCCACACTCCTATTTACATCTACTTAGCTAAATTTGCTGTCCTTTCATACGCAGTACCATCTCCTCTAGTTCCTTCTGCAGTCGGATGAAGAGCTCCTTTGATCCTTTACTACTTTTGCAAAATTTTGATGCAAATTATTTTGCTTGCCTGAGGTGCCACTTTCCTAGCTGGAGAAAGAAGGTAATTCTCCTGAGAAAATAAGGTTAGCGTGAACTGCCTGCCCGGCCAGCTCTCCATCCTCAAGTAATTGTGGGCCTCGCTGAACAATTTCAACTAAATTTGACAGATAATGTGTGTGTCTCAAACATACTTAACGTACAAGCTTTGGTCAACCTCACAGGCAGGGAAACGAGCAGGACAGGGCCCAGGCTGAAGCCCCACGTGCTGCTCTGACTGCCTGAAGTTTTGGGGTGCAGTAAATGGATCTCAGAGCAGACAAGCCAGTGCATACCCTTGCAGGGTACCCCCGCAGCCCCTCTCCGCAACCCCCTGCCACTGATGCCCAGCATATAGGGGTAAGCCTGCAGAAGCGTGACAACAATCACACACAATGCAGTTGCCCTGCGTTAACAAACTGCCTGCTGCAACTTCTCTGGGGCGCATGGCTCTCTGTGTGCTCCTGCTCCTTCCCAAATCCATCCCGGTTCAAAAATGGAGAAAGAGTTTTCACAAGTGTGTGTTGCCTCATACAGCACGAATCCCCATTCCAATGCTGGAGCAAACCACGAAGGCGGCTTAAACCAATGCACTCTCCTCGCAGCGGGAGCCGTGCAGGGCCCTTTATCTTTTCTGCCTTTATCTGTGGCAGTTAAATCATTCCCATCAGCGACTCGACTATACACTGAACAAGGAGATACAACTTTTTTCCCTGAGTTTACTGACACGTCCTTTTTTCTCATTATACAGGAGGGGAATGCAACCTGCATTATGTGGCTGGCAATATCCCAGTTAATTCCACCTAACTCTCTTCTTTCTGAAATTCATTTATCTTAGTTTCTTCCAGGATAAGGAATGCAAGAGTTGCTCTCCAAAAATGCACAATGTGTTACAAGAGATTTTAGCAGCAGAGTGGGGATTATTCCTGGAACACGGAGAGAGAAGGAGAAAGGATTTAAAGGCAGGCAGGCAGGCACACAGCTTTATGCCAAGGGAGGGAAAGCCCACCCCGTGCGTCACACACAGGAGAGTCAAGGACCTTTTCTCTACTGTTGTGGGTCCTCCTTGAGTGCCTTTTCAAATTTGTTTTATATGAAGATGGAAAGTAGTGGATTATGACTATTTTAAGATAAATTCAATAGAAAAATAATGTTTTGAACGCATGCAGATACCTTGACTCAATTTCTAGATGCATTACAGCAAGTGCTTTAGTCCTTCAAGCCCCAAGTGTGAAGCAGAGCCCTACTGACCCTCTGACAAGGTCGCACTCTCACTTCAGTACTTCACTACCTTGTGGCACAGAAGAATTTGGTTCTCTGTGTTGCTTAGAAAGAGGAGTTTTACACAGAGAGAGAAATATTTTTACACAGCACCTGTTCCAGGACCCCAAAGCGGTTGTACCCACACGGTGTACAGCTAACCACATCCGAGTGACGCTGGGTCACTCAGTTAAAGTGTAACCCCCATGGGCTGGGTTTGCTTGCTTTCCCTCGGCAAAGGGGGCTGTTAAAGATCTGTAACAGAAACGTTTCCTCTTGAACAACGTGCAGTATATCCTCAGTAGTATTACCCATTTCACTCTTTATTTCATTCAGAATACCATATGGCCCCTGTGATTTATTTCACCTGAGCTTCTCAAGTTGTTTCAAAATTCCTCCTCAGAGACTCTGATTTCTGTTAAGGACACACATTGATCTTCTGTGAGATGAAACATGGGTTCCCAAGTAAGAACTGCTAGAAAACATTCATTTAACTTCTCTACTGCTTTACTTTTTAATTGTTATCTCCTCTTATCAGTCATAAGGCCTAGAATGTCACTGATGGTGTAGTTGCTTCTAGTGCATTTAAAACAGTTTTAAATAAATAAATTCTTTAGTCTGTTTGGTATGCCTTTGGTTTGTTGTTGACAGATAAAAGTACTATACAGAAGTTAGGTAATATCATATGGTTATTTCAGTAATAAAAAAATGCATAGCCTGTCACATATGAATATTTTCTTTATCTTTTGCTTTGCTCAATCTGTACTACAGTTAGGAACAAACTGATTTTCACACACAGAGAAAGAAAAACCCTGCAAAACTCAAGGCAGCATAGAAATTTACAGAAAGATATCCCTTTTAAATGAAGTAAAACAGGCAAATGGTTTACGGACTGGAAGTTAAATGAAAGGTTCCATTCAAAGTTGAGACTTCTCCCACTCTATTATTAACAACTTCTTAAACATTCCCTTTTGATTTTAATATATTTCTGCATATTCTGTCCGCAAAATGGACCTAACAACCCTTTGTATTTCTAAAGCTGCTTACATATCTTACTGTGTGTGTGTGTCATAGCTTCATTTTACAGCTGGTGTAAATAGCCATATAAATGCTGTGACTTCCTCTGGAACCTGCTGGTGTTACAAAAGAGACCTGTATCTCACACTCAGGATACAAACTCTTCACCAACACAGCTAATGTTTACTGAACAGCTAAAGCATTAGAGCAACTGCGTTTTCCCTGTGGAAAGTGATAGAAGTAAGGTTTCCTGATGCTAAACTTACTGAAATGTAAATAGTTAAGTCCACTAATGGCCAAAAATAAAAAGTGGGAGAAGAGCCCCAGTCTCCTATTTCCAGCTCTCTGCTCCCTTGGAGACAGATTGATGTTTAACCCCATCTCATGGCTCCTCGTGAGGATGGGTTTATCCATGGAAATTCACTCCCTAGACTGCTGGCTACCCGATAGCTGCCAACAGCCACTTTCCGCAGCACGGCAGCCTGCAGCTGCACACTGCACAAGCGGAGACAGAGAAGTCTGTAAAATTAAATCAAACTGGGTAAAGTACAAGTTTTCAAATGCATATGCCCATCAAATCCAAACAAAACCCACAGCTAGGTTCAGAAGAGTTTCTTTGAAAACCAGCTAGCTCCTTGCTCAATTTCAACTTCCGTCCCCTAGCCCTTTCAGCTGCAGAGCTGATCAAAAAGTCACTGTGATATCCTTCTTCAATGAAAAAAAAATGTACCTTTCTCATTCCTCTTTTCTGGGAAATGGGTGAATTGTTATTGATCAAATGTTCAACATTCTAGCAAAGTCACCTTTGAAAGCAACCCTTGAAAAGTGAAAGCCTAATAAGTTTAAAGTTTCAAACAGCTCCAGGTTATTGCAAACAGGAGGTCAGTATCCAAAAACTTTCAGCCAACGTTCAATGCATCAGTAAGAATAATCTTAAGCTACATGAAGACAACACAAGTTCTCCAACACTCGCTCATTACTTTTTGAGGGGAAGGAAAAAAGAAAAAGAAAAAAAGACTGACTTATAAATTCCCAGTTCTGGAATAAATGACCCTTCCACCTCTAATTGTGCAGATGAGACACACACAGCAGCTCCAGAAAGGGAAGCCTGGGCGGAAGAAGGCACCAAAGCAACCCAAACCCCACACCAACTAGGGAGAACGGCTCTTCCCCCACTGGGCTGCAGGGAATCCTGCCACGGGAGTCTGAATGGAGCACTCCCCACCACATCAAGCCCAGACAGTTTCCAGCCCTAAAGTATTTAGATTCAAACCTTCCTATGACAGACAGCTCCAGAAACAGGAGGCAGCAGGGTTTTGCGTATTACTACTATAGTGAAAAACCAGCATCAAAAATCTTAATCACAGTACAGGTTTTACTGTGTTTTCCTACTTGTAGAAAACCAAAATCAAGTGTTTAGTGTTTTGCTGAAAAGTAAGGGTTCAACAGAGATAATGTTGGTAGAGAACACCATGTCTGCTTTCAGATGTTCATTTCTGTGCGAGTGAAAAATCAGAGAGCAGTTTAAACAAATCGTAACATGCCTGTCTTGCCCAGAAATGGGATTCCCCTTACATATGCCTTAGGCATCCACTTCATAACACTCTCCTCTTGTGTCCGGGATCCTCCCATTTTATTCTAATCTCTTACCAAAAAACCCCCAGGTATTTTTATCTTTTTTCACCTCAACACAGTAAATCACCTTTCAGAACATTGTGAAACCTCTATAACAAGGGCAAACAAGTTACAAGATCCATTTTTTCAGGCCTTAGAAAGCATTCTTAAATCATAAAATCATAGAATCGTCTAGGTTGGAAGGGACCTTAAAGATCATCTAGTACAACCATCAACCTAACTCTGACAAAAAAATAAATAAGAAATAAAACCCACTGAACCATATCCCTGAGGACTATGTCAACCCGTCTTTTGAACACCTCCAGGGATGGTGCCTCAACCACTTCCCTTTGCAGCCCCTTCCAATGCTTGATAACCCTTTTGGTGAGGAAATGTTTCCTAATATCCAATCTAAACCTCCCCTGGC